>CAUYQU010079851.1:0-63642 GCA_963574635.1 Cheracebus regulus
AAAACAGGGATTAGTCTAGCTTGTGCGGTCTAACCCTAGTCAAGAAGGGAATGACACCAGTAGGGGCGACTCCCGTCAGGCATACGTACCCCTTTTCCTCCCTTGTCCAAACGTGTGCTCGCCATTGTTCCATCTGTGAGCCGCACCCTTCTATAGAAGTAAATTGCCTTGCTGAGGAAATTTATATTCAAGTGCTATCTCCTTTGTGGCATCGAAAATTCTACTTATAACAAGTTAATACTTCAAAGACATGAAATGTTCTACATTTGCACTGTATGGTACTTGGTATGTGGGTAAATGCAAATAAGAAACTGATTTTAACTTTTACTTAATTTTAAGTTTAAATAGTCACACTGCACTGGTGGCTACTTACACTGGATGACACAGCTATATTGGTAAACTCTCTGAGAGAAAGATCTTTGGTTTTTATTATTTATATACTCCCAGTTTCTGCCAGTGCAAGGCATACAGTATTCCTAGACTGAACTAATCTACTGAGTTGTATAGGAACATTTTCTATTTTCTAGAAGGTTTTCCTTTCAAAAGCATGTTTTGACTGGAAGTGTGAGCATAAGCCCACCATGAAAAATGCCTAAACTTTCAAGATAAATCAATAACTATAATTACCAAAGAAAAGCCAAAAACTCTAGGTTTTAGAACTAGGTTAAAAAATCAATAAATTCCAAAAGGGAAATTTCACTAGGAAAGAAGTTTGAAGCTGATATTCCATGACCCATGTATTAGAGTCTGTTCTCATGCTGCTGATAAAGACATACCCAAGATGCGGTAATTTATAAAAGAAAGGGGTTTAATTGATTCACAGTTTCACATGGCTAGGAGGTCTCACAATCATGGCAGAAGACAAAGGAAGAACAAAGGGATGTTTTATATGGCAGCAGGAAAATGGAATTCCCATTTATAAAACCATCAGAACTCATGAGACTTACTACCACAACAGTATGGGGGAAACCCATCCCATGATTCAATTCTCTCTACCTGGCCTCACCCTTGGAGGGGGAATTATTACAATTCAAGGTGAGATGTGGGTGGGAACATAGACAAACCATATCAACCCACAACTTTTCTTTTCTGATAAGATATCTAAGAAGAAAATTCCCATGGATGTGTGATAGACCAAACATGACAATGCCAACTTAATCCATCAAAGCATGATTTTACTTCATCTGCTTTATGTTTTGATGCTTTTCATCAAAAAGCTGCATACACCCATATGCTGAAACATGCCTTTTCAGTTTCCAGACTGAACTGTAAAACTTTTGAGGCAACATTTAAACCAAAGATTGTCTCTGTAAAAGTTATCTCCTACTTACAACTTAAATTACAAACTTATAAGTGAGTAGCTTAAGTCATTGGCCCTAAAAAGAGATGGTCTTTCCTTCCACAGCTCTCTACAACCTCTACTAATTTTGGTTACTGAGGGTGGACAAATGAAACTACTAAATGTACAGGATGGGCTACTATTTGATAAAGATTCCTTTAAGATCTGCCTCAAAATACTCTTTCTTTTAGAGCACTTTGAAGATATCAGTGATATCTACCCATCACATAAATCATAACCATGGCTATATGTCTCCAAGAATTTTGGTGGAAAAAGTTTAAAGTAATGAATACAGATTCTTCAGAAAATGACTCTTTTATACAAATATTAGAGAAAGATAAAAGATGCTAACTCACAGCACAGGCTAAAGCATATTCAAATTATACCTCTACACCAGGTCTACTGTAACCAGGTCATTAGAACTATATTAAATTACTCTAAAATTAGTTAGGTGGGGTGGCAGGGAAGAATAAGCATAACAGTTTTGCAAATATGTATTCTTGCAAAAAGTAGTTTTTTTTTAGCAAACCACACAAATTCTATGCCCTACCAATTTCAAGTGGATGTTAAAATGCTATACTTATTACTACAGTTAAAACACACTTTTGTTCCAGTAGACAAAATCTCCTGGAAGGGAAAAACCACATATTACTTTTGGTTACAAATGCCACTTAGAGATCACTTAAAGAGAGCCTTGGCCAGGCACAGTGGCTCATGTCTGTAATCCCAGCACTTTAGGAGGCTGAAGTGAGAGAACTGCTTGAGCCCAGGGGTTCAAGATCAGCCTGGACAATATGGCAAGACCCTGACTCTACAAAAAGTACAAAACATTACCCAGGTGCAGTGATACATGCCTGCAGTCCCAGCTATCCGAGAGGCTGAGGTGGGAAGACTATCTGAACCCAGGCTCAGGTGAGCAAGGCTGCAGTGAGCAGTACAAGGGTGTACTGGGTAACAAAGACCCTGTCTCAAAAAAATAAATAGGCTGGGTACAGTGGCTCACACCTGTAATCCCAGGACTTTGGGAGGCCAACGCGGCCAGATTACTTAAGGCCAGGAGTTTGAGACCAACCTGGCCAACATGGCGAAAACCCATCTCTACTAAAAATACAAAAGTTAGCCAGGTGTGCTGGTGCACAACTGTAGTCCCAGCTACTCAGGAAGCTGAGCCAAGAGAATCACTTGAACCCAGGAGGTAGAGGTTGCAGTGAGCCAAGATGGTGCCACTGCACTCCAGCCTGGGTGACAGAGTCAGACTCTGTCTCAAAAAATAATTAAAGAGAGCCTTACTGAGTCAAAACGTTCCTCTCGCTTTCTGTACCTAAATATTTGCAAGTATAAAATGAGGGCAATATGTACATCTCAACGACTTTTTTAAAAAAGAAAAAAAAGGCTAGAAAGATTGAAGAGCATTACAGGAGCTGAATACTATTTATTTTTAATTAATCATGTACATGGCGAAGAGTGACAGCAAATATAAATAAAATTCGCAGATAAAGAAAAATGTGAGTTATCCATCTGAGTATCTGCACGTACGCACTTCTGACAATCAACATTTTTAAGAACCTGTGTGTGAAGCATCTTGATTGTTTATCTTAACAACCATGATTTATTTCTTCAACTATGGGTACTGGACTATATAAACAAATGTGACAAGAATCCCAGTCTTGTAGGGGAGGCAAAACACTTATTTTCAAAAAGGTTTAAAAAAAGGCAAACACAGGCCAGGCGTGGTGGCTCATGCCTGTAATCCCAACACTTTGGGAGGCCAACGCAGGCAGATCACGAGGTCAGGAGTTCCAGACCAGCCTGACCAATATGGTGAAACCCTGTCTTTACTAAAAATAGAAAAATTAGCTGGGCTTGGTGGCATGTGCCCGTAATTCCAGCTACTCAGGAGGCTAAGGCAGGAGAATCACTTGAACCTGGGAAGTGGAGGTTGCAGCAAGCTGAGATCGTGTCACTGCACTCCAGCCTAGGCAACACACTGAGACTCCATCTCGAAAAAAAAAAAAAAAGCAAACACAATGAAATAAAGTGCTCTAGGCATTCAGTGGGGGCAGAAATCACTTTGGCTGAAGAGAAGCAGTTAAGCCTTCGAGGATAAAGTAGAATTTAGGTTAGGCTTTTAAAAGATGGGTTAGTTTCTGCGTTTGAAGACAGGGTTGGGAAAGAGTCAAAGCACAGAATAAAGCTGGGCAAAGGCAGCATTCACTCTACCCCAAAATATTTGTGTACTATTAGAAATATTTCAGCTATTTGGATGCTGATGGGAAAGACTCAGTAAAGGGGTCTAAAGATGCAGACAAGACATGGGATAAACCAAAAGATTAAGGCCCAAAGATTTCTGAAGATTCAGAGATGCAAAGCACCGAGATCTGACAAGAGAATAAGCAGCTGCTTACACCCATGCTGAAGTTTGACCAAATCAGAGAGGAAGGGTGATGGTATATTTATAAAATGACTAGAATGACAGATCTTGGAATCCACATTTGATAAGGAGAGAAGTAAAGACAGGAAGACCTTATAAAGAAAAAGTAAGGGACAGTAAATGAACCAAGGTTTTGATAAAATTCAAGAACTAATGCAGGGACTTCTGTTTAAAATGACTAAACTAACCGATTGAACACAGCTGTCTGCTCTCGGGTCCTTCCAAAAATTCACTAAAAACCAGAGTAAAGATCTTTTTTAAAAAGGCAAAAACCCACAAGGACAAAGAGAATGGAGACAGATGACAGATATCAACAGAACTGTGGAAACTGGAAAGCTAAAGGATAGTGTTAACTGTCTAAACAAAACCGAAAAGGCTGAAATTTGCTTGGGGGTGAGGAGGGAGAATGAGATGAGAATGAGGAAGACAAGGGATCAACTATTCCTGTTGCAACACCCAGGAAGGCTGGGGAATTGGAAGCACAGGTACACCCGAAGGCAGATGCACAGGCGGAACAGAAAATAAAGGAGTAGAACTGGTTGTGGTGGTATGTGCCTGTAATTTCAGCTACTAAGGAGGCTGAGGTGAGAGGATTGCCTGAGACTAAGAGTTTGGGTCCAACCTGGGCAATATATTGAGACCCCATCTTTTCTTTCTTTTCTTTTTTTTTTAAAAAAAAAGGCATGGGGGAGGGGAATCTGCCAGTGATGCAGCCTTAAAAAGAAAAAAGTTTAAATAAATAAAAGGGTCAAAATCTGTGTAAGAAGCAGCAGACTCCTAAATTTCCTCCCTGACTCTGAGCAACCAGGCTACTACTCTCCCACCATAACAGAAGACTCAAGGTTTACTATGGAAAGATTGAAGTAGAAGGTCTCTGGACTCTTGGACAACAGACTCAGCTAAAGACAAGAGTATCATGCTGAAAACAAGAGATTTTAAAACCTACATACTTAGTAGTGAGATCCATCCCCTGGTTTCATTCCCTGACCTGGCTTTAGAACACTGGCAGTCTAGCTTATAATCCCCAGGCTGACTAGAGAACTCAAGGTAAAAGCAGCCCAAGAAAAACACACCAACAGAGAAGCAATGAGAGAAAGGATGAAGGTTTCCTTTTCAATTATCCATTAAATGGAAGAGTAACCTAAGAAAACATGGAATCCAAGAATCAGTGGATCCAGCCCAACAAAGAGGCAAAAGGAATTCCCTAGAATAGTGTTTATGGAATCCCAGGACAATAATTATCTAACAGACCTAGAGAACTAGGCCAGATGGGAGCAGGGAGATGGAGGGCTCTTGGGATAGATATTTCCTTCAGCCTAAAAAGAAAACAAATCACCAGTCTGAACAATGAGGATATTTACACTACTGAGATTTGGAGATGAATTATTGTGGATATATAGAAAACAAAATGTAAAAAAAAAAAAAGGTATTTGATTACCACCAGGAAAAAAAAAGTTGCACAAAATTTTGTTTTAAAAATAAATATTATTAAAATCACATAAAGATTTCAAAAAAAACAAAAAACAAAAACAAAAAAAACTAGGTAACGCTGAGATTCTTGAGCCAGCAAATGGGAAAACAGTGGGTTATGATCAGAGCAGAATGTCTGAATCAGTGATTTGGAGGTGTGGTGACTTTTTTTTTTTGACAATCTCACTCTGTTACCCAGGCTGGAGTGCAGTAGCAAAATCATAGCTCACTCAGTCTTGAACTCTTGGGCTCAAGAGATCCTCCCAAGTAGCTAGGACTATAGGCTAATGCCACCACACTCAACTAATTTTCCTATTTTTTTCGTAGAGATGAGGTCTCGCTATGTTGCCCAGTCTGGTCTTAAATTCCTGGCCTCAAGGGATCCTCCGCCTTGGCCTCCCAAAGTGCTGGGATTACACGCATGAGCCAATGGGCCTGGCCTGGCTGGTGACTTTTTTTTTTTTTTTTTTTTTTTTTGAGATGGAGTTGAGCTCTGTGGCCCAGGCTGAGGTGCAGTGGTGTGATCTCTCCTCACTACAACCTCCACCATCTGGGTTCAAGAGATTCTTCTGCCTCAACCTCCTGAGTAGCTGGGCATGGTGGAGCTGGCCAACATGTTAAAAACCCGTTTCTGCTAAAAATACAAAAAAATAATAATTTTTGTATTTTTAGCAGAAATGGGTTTTTACCATGTTGGCCAGGCTGGTCTCGAACTCCTGACCTCAAGCAATCCATCCACCTCAGCCTCCCAGAGTGTTGGGATTACAGGTGTGAGCCACTGTGCCCATCCTGGGTGGTAGCTTTTTAGTAAAGGCAAGATCCAGGGTGTGATTCTGTGACTTGGTGGCTGAAGAGAATGAAGAGGTAAAGGAATCAAAAGGCCAAAGTGTTAGCTGAACTGTCAATCCAGATGCTGAAGTTACCTAAACATGATGTGTGACTGCTGGATATTTTCTAGCTCCACTTTTCCACCCTCCTCTATCATGCTGCCTGCTCCAATAGACTGACCTGTATAGACTTGACCAACAGGTCACTGTGTCCTCTGGCTTCTGGTTGGGTTTGGCCAATGGGGAATCTCAGCAAGAAATTAAGAGAACAAGGTCAGGATATTCATTCCTCCAGCTTCATTCCCTCAAGGTCACCTGAAACTAGCTATGTCCCTTTGACCAAAAGTCACCATTCCTCTCAAGGCAGCTAACTCCATACTTTTCAAGTAACTACGCCCTCTCTTAGGGGACATTAACAGTTCAGCTACAGGTTACCAAACTATTTCCTGTTGAATCACCATACCTAAATCTTTATAATAGTACCTTTATAAAATAAACTCAAATTATCCTGTCAAGTGTGCCATCAGTTCCTGTCTGGACGCTATTAACTGTGATGGTGAAGATGATGTAAGGTTATAACAGAGTAGTGGAAAGTATGGAGAGAAAAGTGATAATATTTAAATAACAATTGCTAACATTTTAATCTCTATGTTCCAAGAACTTTTCTAAGCTCTTTGCAGGTATTAACTCATTTAATCACAACTACCCTCTGTGGTAGGCAGAGATTTTTGTCTGGTTAATTTCCAAATCCATACACCCAGCACAGTTGCTGGCACATGGTAAGCACTCAAATATTGATTTAAAATACACACAACAAGAAGTTTAATTAGAAAGAGATGACTTTTGTAGCATAGTGTAGCATTTCTCTTATTTATACTTTAGAAAACTATACGAAGATCAGGGAATTGTGACTTCCTAGAAATCACAGAAACACCAAATGAGACTATATGTGAATGATTTTCTTGTGTAGCCTACAGTGAGTCTTATTCCTTTATTTTCTGATGAGGTAAACTGGGACTTGGGTGCCAATTTTTTAAGTTTAATATTCAAAGTCAAAGTTGTGGCCAGGCAAGGTGGCTCACACCTGTAATCCCAGCCCTTTGGAGGCGGAGATAGACGGATCACCTGAGGTCAAGAGTTTGAGATCAGCTTGACCAACATGATGAAACCCCATCTCTACTAAAAAAATACAAAAATTAACGGGACGTGGTGGCAGATGCCTGTAATCCCAGCTACTCGGGAGGCTGAGGCAGGAGAATCACTTGAACCTGGGAGGCGGAGGCTTCAGTGAACCAAAATCTCGCCACTCCACTCCAGCCTGGCCAAAAGAGCCAGACTCTGTCTCAGAAAAATAAATAAATAAATAGTCGGGCCTCCTGGTGGGCACCTGTAATCTCAGCTACTAGGGAGGCTGAGGCAGGAGAATGGTTTTAATCCGGGAGGAGGCTGCAGTGAGCCAAAATCACACCATTGCACTCCAGCCTGGGTGACAGAGTTAAATTCTGTCTCAAAAACAAAAACAAAAACAAACAAACAAAAGCCAAAGTTGCTCCATACCAAGACCAGATTTTTAAAAAGTCAAAGTTGCAAATGCGCTTGCAGCCTAGGGGCTGATTAAATAAGGAAGAACACCTTTAAATATCAGTTATGAGTTAAAATAAGGTGGGGGGGGGCAAGAAAATATGCTTGTGAGTATAAAATGCAAAAATAAAGGTAAAGGTGAGTATTTTGTCAGTCTGTAAAAACCCCTCTTTAGTTTTCAAAGTACTTAACCATTTTTAAAGTACATCCTACCTTAGGACCTAAGTCAGCCAGATCACCAAGTATACACATTCACACAGAAATGAAGCACAGCAAAGGTGTGAAAATTAGGGGAGGAAGCATAAAACATGAATCAAATAATTCGGAAATACAGTACATATAAGCTACAATTAAATATCTCACTGGATGCACCTACAGTTATATGGAATAATCAAAGCAGCAGTGATACCCATCTTATAAATAAAAATCTAAAAGCCAGAGAAATAACAAGGTTAGAGAATTAATATGAAACAAAATGAGAACTCCAAAGATTTTCTGAAAGCAGAATTAATATTTTTTCTTCATATTATGTTGCCACTCCAAAGCAACGGGAAAATTCGCATGAGTAAGAATCTAGAAACCTGAGAAGTTTCGAGAAGAACAGACTCAAACTGGAGTGAAAATAGGCAAAAAGAATGAGGCAGAAGGCTACGACTGGGAGGAAATTGCCAGATGCAGTTCTTGGATACGGAGGGGAGACGAATAAAGCATTCTTAAGCGGAAGGTGGAGAAACACTGGGATTGGACTTGGTGGGAGGAAGACAAAACGGAAAAGCACGGCCCAAGAAGCAACAGCAAAGGGAGAACTTAAACAGGACTAGATCGATGCCGCAATCGAGAAGTAAAAGACCTACAAATCAGATTCTACCGGGTGGGGAAAGGCCGAAAAGTCGACCATCAGCTGCGACTAGTTTCCGAAAAGCGGCAAAGATGAAGCTTCGCAGCCCCACCCCACGGCTGCAGCTCCTCCCCAAGGAGGACCTCACGAGGCCAACCGCCGGGCTCAGGCTTTCCCCAGGAGCCTAGGTCCCACCCCGCCCCGGCCCCGCGGCACAGAACTGCCTCTCTGGGCCCCTCACCGAACGCTGCAGCTCCCCAAGCCAAAAGGAGGCGCGCTCCTTTCCGCTGGGATCTGGGTCGTGGTAAAGCGCCTGCACTGCCTGGTACACGAGCTGCAATGTCGGCTTTGCTCCTTCCATGGTGGTGGCGGCAGTGGCGGTAGCGACGGCTCTGATTCTTCTTCCGAGGCTTCCCCGGTTGCTCCTCCTTCGCGCTTCCTCACTGTCTGGGCCACGGCCGCTCCCTGACTGGCGCCATCTCCTCCTCTTTGGCCGTTACCAGGGCAGAAGGTTCCCCATGGAAGTTGCCCCTCGGAAACAGCTATTAGGTCGTATTCAGGTTCCTGGCCTTTTTTCCGGTTTTTCCACTAGACTCCAGACTTCTGAGTCCAGATTCTGGTGCTCACCTCTTCGCTGACTTGCCCTCAGAAGCCTGTCTTCTCACGCCACACACCACAGCGTACCTAAGGCGCGTTTACCCAGACCGGAAGCGACAGCACCGACACCTTTGGCACACTTCCGCCTGGTGCACTGCAAACGGTCTCCTTCCCGGCACGCCTCCTCTTGTCTCCCGCCCCCTCCCGGAAGTGACCCTGCTGGGCCAGGAGCCGGCGAGAAGTGCTAGCGTTGTTGTCTGGGTCTCTCGCTTCCAGTTTGGGGCTATAGCACCGACATGTGTCCCACATTTGAGCTGCTTTCAGCTCCTTGGAAATGAAGCCGGCTTTTTCCTCCCCCTTCCGACTTCCCCATCCCTCTCCAGAGAATCCTTTTCTGCCGTAGTGGTCAAGGCGCGTTAATTCAACTCTCCGTAGAGTGGTCGCAGTACTGGAAATCCAAAGATGACTTAAGACGTGATTCCTACGCTGGCACTAGTGAAGGAGACAGACACGTGGTCAGCGGAACTGTTTTACAAACCTGAAATATGTGTCACATAGAGAAATGCCTAGAATATCTGTTCAGCTCAGCTTTATCAGGTCTTAAGCCCAAAACAGGTCTTTCGTTCTGCTTACAATTCCTGTTTCTCTAACTCCAGAGCATTTTGCATACATCTTGTAGGGTTATTCTCACATTAAACTGTATTTTTGTGAATGCCTTTCTGTCGGAATCCAAAACCAGTGGTCTAACAATTCACGAAAGAAAACAGAAATCTTGGAAACTGTACTATGGAGAAATTGGAGACAAAAGATAACAGTATGTCCACTAGTAAATAACTGCTATTTGATAAATGCTCACAATGTGTAAAACATTGTAGTTACAAGATCTCATTTAATCCCCCTAACAGCCTTACCAAGTATTAATAAAACCTGTTTTAGGCACTGACACTGACTGTGGCTCTAGCGCCATGGTGCCCTCCAGGAAATTCTTCGTGGGGAGAAACTGGAAGATGAACGGGCAGAAGTGTCTGGGGGAGCTCATCGGACTCAGAACACGGCCACAGTGCCTGCCGACACTGAAGTAATTTGTGCACCCCCCACTGCCTATATCGACTTTGCCTGGCAAAAGCTAGATCTCAAGATTGCTGTGGCTGCCCAGACTGCTACAAAGTGACTAATGGGGCCGTTACTGGGGAGATCAATCCTGGCTTGATCAAAGACTGCAGAGCCACGTGGATGGTGTGGTTCTGGGGCACTCAGAGAGAAGGCATGTCTTGGGGGAGTCAGATGACCTGACTGGGCAGAGAGTGGCCTGTGCTCTGGCAGAGAGACTCAGAGTAATCGCCTGCAGTGGAGCAAAGCTAGATGAAAGGGAAGCTGGCATCACTGAGATGATTGTTTTCCAGCAGACAAAGTCATCACAGATAATGTGAAGGACTGGAGCAAGGTCATCCTGGCCTATGAGCCTGTGTGGGCCACTAGTATGGGCGAGACTGCAACACCCCAACAGGCCCAGGAAGTACATGAGAAGCTCGATGATGGCTTGAGTCCAAAGTCTCTGATATGGTGGCTCAAAGAACTGGTATCATTTAGGGAGGCATTGTGACTAGGGCAACCTGCAAGGAGCTGGCCAGACAGCCTGGTGTGGATGGCCTCCTCAGCGGTGGTGCTTCCCTCAAGCCGGAATTTGTGGACATCAGCAATGCCAAACAATGAGAACCATCCATCTTTCCTACCCTTCCTGCCAAGCTAGGGACTAAGCAGCCCAGAAGCCCAGTAACTGCCCCTGCCCTGCATATGCTACTGCTGATATCATCTGCCCCCTCTTATGGCCTCATCCAAACTGTATCTTCCTTTACTATTTATACCTTCACGCTGTAATGGTTGGAACCAGGCCAATCCCTTCTCCACTTACTACAATAGTTGGAACTAAATATCACCAAGGTGACATCTCCTTGGCTAAGAGGTGGAAGGGGTAGAATTTGCTCCTGGGTTCCCTAGGCCCTAGTGAGGATGAGAGAGAAATCATCCTCTCCCTTCTTACATTGTGAAGCCAATCCTCCCCTCGGAAGCTAGGGGTGCTGCCCTTTCCCACGATGCCAACGCCTGTGTGTACTGTGTGTATTGTATATGGGAGTCACCCCATATGTGAGGGAAATAATCACCTGGCACTTAAAAAACAACACCATTTTAAAGAAAGAGAAATAGGTAATGTAATTTGCCCAAGTATCCTTAAATGAAAGTTAGGATTTGCCCAGATATCCTTAAATGCCCAGTTCTTAAATGAAAGTTAGGATTTGAATCCAGATCAGTGTTCCTCCAAAAGCTGTTAAATCACACAATCCCTATCATCTTGTGTGTTCATTTGCTTCTGAATTGTTAGTCAAGGAATTTTTAACTGCCAATACCATAATGAAAACAGTGTTACTGTACAGAGTTGATATCATTTTAGAGAAAAGAAACTTGATATTTTAATTACCTAATCAATGCATTCGTTAAAAAAAAAGATTTAGTGCTGGGGTTGATGGCTCACAACTGTAATCCCAGCATTTTGGGAGGCCGAAGCAAGAGGATTGCCTGAGGCCAGGAGTTCAAGACCAGTCTGCCTGGGCAACAAAATGAGACCTGCATCTCTACAAAGAAATACAAAACATTTAGTGGGAGTGTGGTTGTGGATGCCTGTAATCCCAGCTACTTGGGAGGCTGAGGTGGAAGTATTGCTTTAGCCCAGGAGGTAGGGGGCTGCTGTGAGCAGAGATTGTGCCACTGCACTCCAGCCTGGGAAACAGAGTGAGAGACCATATCTCAAAACAAATTTTTTTGTGTGTATCAAAGAACACTATCAAGAAAGTGAAGTGATAGTCCACAACAGGGAGGGGAATGTGCAAATCACATATCTAATAACTGATTAGTATCCAGAATATATAAAGAACTCTTACAATTCAACAATGAAAAGACAACTCAGTTTTTGGGGTCTTATGTGTGTGTTTGTTTTATTTTTTTGTTTTGAGATGGATTGTCACTCTTTTGCCAGGCTAGAGTACAATGGCACAATCTCAGTTCACTCCAACCTCCACCTCCTGGGTTCAAGTGCTTCTCAGGCCTCAGCCTCCTGCATTGCTGGGATTACAGGCACCCACAATCACACCCAGCTGAATCTTGTGTTTTTAGTAGAGATGGGATTTCACCAGGTTGGCCAGGCTGGTCTCGAACTCCTGACCTCAAGTGATCCACCCGCCTCAGCCTCCCAAAGTGCTGGGATTACAGGTGTGAGCCACTGTGCCCAACCAAAACTTATTTTTTAAAAGTTCTGTGGGCTGAGTGCTTGGGAGGCTGAGGCAGGAGAATTGCTTGAACCCAGGAGGCAGAGGTTGCAGTGAGCCAAAATTGCGCCACTGCACTTTAGCCTAGGCAACAGAACAGGACTCTGTCTCAAAAAAGAAAAAGTTCTATGGTTAGGAATTATTAAAACACCACTTGGATATTTAGCTAACAGTTGGGGGGGCGGAAAAAGAGATAGAGGTGATACCTAACCCAGAGTAGAGAGATTGGGAACACCATCTGGAGAAATTATGTCTACACTGAGACCAGACTGACGGATAAATAGGAAGCAATTAGGCAAAGGGTTAAATATTGTAGGCAGAAGCAACAATATGAAAGCCTGGAGGCAAGGGAAACAGTTATGTTCTGAAGACTGAAACTAGCTGAAGCATAGAGTTGGCGTTGGGTAGGAGTAAGAAATGAAGCTAAACAGTGTTTTACTCATCTTTGTGACCTCCCACCATTACCTGATACATAGTGGATGCTTAGCAAATGTCTTAAGGAACATGTTTCTTTTCCTTAGTCTTAAAAAAAAAACTAGTCTAGCTTCTACATGAAATGGCTTGAGCTGGGAAGGTGGCAAGAACAGAAATAAGAAATGATTGTAATAATCGTGGTGAGGAGTGACCCGTAGCCTGGAGTAAAGTGTTGGCAGTAGGCATGGAAATACAGAGGTACTTAAGAACTTAGGAGGATGAATCTTGAAATGGTGATTATTTGAGCTGCAAGGTATGACGAGAGGGAAGAGAACCCAGGCTTCTGAGATATGGAGCCTAAAGGAAGAAATGGCTTTTATGGAAATAGGGAAGGATATGAGGATGAAGATGAGTTTATTGTTAGCCATGTGGAATACTGAGGCACTTAACAGACAGCCAAGACCAGCAGGCTGTAGCAGGTGCGGGACTGAAGCCCAGGAGCTGGGCTGATAATGAAGATTTGAGAGTTGTCAGTTTCTAGTTGGTGACTAAAGACAAAGGAGTGATTGAAATGAGCATCTTTTTTTTTTTTTTTTTTCCTGAGACGGAGTTTTGCTCTTGTTGCCCAGGCTGGAGTACAATGGCGTGATCTTGGCTCACTGCAACCTCCGCCTCCCGGGTTCAAGCGATTCTCCTGTCTCAGCCTCCTGAGTAGCTGGGATTACAGGCAACTGCCACCACGCCTGGCTAATTTGTGTATTTTTAGTAGAGATCGGGTTTCTACACGTTGGTCAGGCCGGTCTCGAACTCCTGACCTCAGGTGATCGGCCTCCCAAAGTGCTGGGATTACAGGCGTGAGCCACTTCGCCTGGCTGAAATGAGCATCTTTAAGCACCAAATAAATACACCAGCGATGTCAAATATTGTTAAAATAATACATTTGAAATAAAATATTAGAAATATATGAAATGTTTAAAATACCAAACTGGACTCTAATGCAAAGTTTAATGAGACCAAACCCACCCCCAACAAAAAGGTCCCCGACTTATGATTTTTTGACTTTACAGTGGTGCAAAAGTGATATACATTCAGTACAGCTACTTGGGTGTGGGGGGGCTGAGGCAAGAGAATCACTTCAGCCGGGGAGGTTGAGGCTGCAGTGAGCCAAATCATGCCACTCTGTCACTCCAGCCTGGGTGACAGAGTGAGACCCCATATCTAAAAGAAAGAAAAAAAAGAAAGAAAAAGAAAAAAATAATCACAAATCAAAAATGCACTTTTTTTTTTTTGAGATGAGGTCTCACTCTGTCACCCAGGCTGGAGTAAATGGGCATGATCTTGGTTCACTGCAGCCTTGACCTCCCAGACTCAAATGATTCTCATGCCTCAGCCCCTCAAGTGGCTTGGACCATGGGCATGTACCACCAAACCCGGCTAATTTCTTTTTACTTTTGGTAGAGATGAGATTTCACCATGTCACCCAGACTGGTCTGAAACTCCTGATCTCAAGCAATTTGCCTGCCTTGGCCCCCCAAAGTGCTGGGATTACAGGCGTGAGCCACTGCACCCAGTCTGCACTTTTCACTTACAATATCTTCAACCTACTATGGGTTTGCATATACTAAAGTATTTAGGTGCAATGTGATATAATAAAGTATATATCAAATCTTCATCCCCAGTTCCTGGCACAGTGCTTCAAATGCTGTTGGAATTTTCCAAGTGATGGCAATGCCTTCGTTACAGTAATGAAGTGACTCTCTGCAGACCCCTAGATAACTTCAGGATGGGGTTTGGTGACTAGTACTAAGTAGGTCTGCGTTTTTCTGAACATAAACACAGTGAAATTCATTTCAGAAAAGGAAATAGGATACAGAGAACACTAGGGAAAGAGAATAGAAAAAAAAAATTCCTAATTCAGTAAAGGGAGCACCAAACTACCTCTGACCCCATCTCTCTTATCACACTCAAAGTCTTTCCTCGTCAGTTTTCTCTTTGGAATCCAGATGCAGCGGAGGGAGGAAAGTAGCTTTCACCCCAAAAGCTTAATTTGTATAATTCATATTGTATCCAGTTTACTGATACTCAGCCCAGTGTTATTAATACTTCAGGGTGGTGAGCAAGGCATTGGTACTGGTGTGATGTGGCCGAACTGCTGGACAACCAGGCTGATGGATGAATGATCTTCTCTCACAAATACAAAAAGCACCACTGACCGTAAGGCGAAAAATGACTCTCTCATACAGCACTAGAAAGAGAGGCGTCCTAAAAACCAGACTCAGTGGTGCCAATCCCAACACCACTTCTTTCCAGCCAAATAACTTCCTTTCTAAGCTGGATTTCCCTACAAAAAGGGGAACTGGACACAGCGACTCACACTTGTAATCCCTGCACTTGGGGAGGCCAAGATGGGAGGATGGCTTGAGCCCAAGACTTGAAGACCAGCCTGGGCAACATAGTGAGACCTTAGCTCTGCAAAAAATCAAAAAATTAGCCAGGTGATATGGCATGAGCCTATAGTCCCAGCTACTCTGGAGGCTGAGGTGGGAGGATCCTGGAGTCTGGGAGGTCAAGGCTTCAGTAAACTGAGCTGTGATCGCGCCACTGCACTTCAGCCTGTGTGACAGAGTTAGATGCCCCCTCCAAAAAAAAAAGCAGGGCGTGGTGGTGGGGTGCTCATAATGCCTACCCATCCGACACACAGAAGAACAGATAATGTGAAAATGCCTTGGAATTGGTTCACTGTAAACAACTATAAATGATTAAACACCATTTTACAAATATGTGGAGTCAGTCACTTCCGGTCTTATTTAGAAATAATTCACAAAGTCTGGGCACTGTGGCTCACACCTGTAATCCCAGCACTTTGGGAAGCCAAGGCAGGTGGATCACTTGAGGCCAGGAGTTTGAGGCCAGCCTGGCCAACATGGTGAAATCTCCATCTCTATTAAAAATACAAAAATTAGCCAGGCATAGTGGTGGGCACCTGTAGTCCCAGCTATTCTGGAGGCTGAGGCTGGAGAATCACTTGAACCCAGGAGGTGGAGGTTGCAGTGAGCCAAGATCCTGCCACTGCACTCCAGCATGAGCGACAAGAGTGAAATTCTGTCTCAAAAAACAAACAACAAATCAAATAATTTACAGATTTTTACCAAAAACCAATAGCCCTTTGAAACACTGGAGGAATTGTATATTTAATGAGTTACCAAGTCAGGAAACAAGACAAAGCCTTGGCTACTCCACCAGCCAAGCACCCTAGACCACCATTGCATTATCACACTGCCTGCGGCTCCCTGCTTCCTGGGCCAAACCACTTGCCAGCCAGCTCTTCTTCCTGAAGAATTTAGATATTCACATCCACTCATAACTCCCCGCTTCCCTGTCACTCTGCTAAGTGGGTACTGAGTACATACCTGCTCTGGTTCCACACCGCTGCATTTAGACCCCAGAGCCTCTTTCCCTGAACAAACTCAAAGCCCTCATCATTGTCCTCCAGCCTTCTAGATCTCTCTACAGCCTCCACATTCCAATTTCTCTCTTCCTCCAATGCCCAAATCCTTTACCTTCCAGGACTCCAACTTCCAGGACTCATTCCTCTCTGTTTGTTGCTCTGATTCTTTGTTTTTTTTTTTTTTTTTGAGTTGGAGTGTTGCCCTGTTGCCCAGGCTGCAACCTCCACCTTCTGGGTTCAAGCAGTTCTCTGACTCAGCCTCCCAAGTAGCTGGGATTACAGGCACCCACCACCACGCCTGGCTAATTTTTGTATCTTTAGTAGAGATGGAGTTTCAGCCTCTTGGCCAGGCTGGTCTTGAACTCCTGACCTTGTGATCCACCCTCCTCAGCCTCCCAAAGTGCTGGGATTACAGGCATGGACCACGGCACCCAGCTGTCCCTCTGATTCTTAATCATGGCTATCAACCCACTGCACATGAGAATCACCTGGGAGACTTTTAAAACTACCAATGCCTGGATGTCTTCCTAGAGCAATCAAATCTGAGACTCTGGGGCTAGGTCTGGAGTGCCAATCTAGGTATTTTAAAGCTCCCAGGTGATGTTAATGTGCAGCTGTGTTGACAGCCATGCCTTCATTTTGTTACAGAAGAGTTTCTCAGTGGGAGAGCCACTGGCATTCGGGGCAGTTCTTCCTTGTGCAAGGAAACACTGCAGTCTGTCACTAACACACCCCAGTCATGGTGGTGGCCAAAATACATTAAACATCTCCACATGCCCTTAGCGGAGAATCTCATCAGCTCTTCTTCCTTTTGTGCGCTTCCCAAGAGTCAAAGCACACATACTCCCATGGCTCTTCAGGATTTTGGTCCCTTTATAGAGATAGGGTTTTGCTCTGTAGCCCAAGGTGGACAGTGGTAGGATCACAGCTCACTGAAGCTTCAACCTTCGGAGTTCAAGCAGTCCTCCACCTCAGCCTCCCGAGTAGCTGGGACCACAGGTGCATGCCCCTATGCCTGGCTATTTTTTTAAATTTTCTGTAGAGATGAGATCTTCCTATGTTACCCAGGCTGGTCTTGAACTGAGCTCAAGCGATCTTCCTGCCTCGGCCTCCCAAAGCGCTGGAAGTACAGGTCCAGCCGGCTGTTTAGGTTTTCTTTCTTTGTCTCTTTCTCTCCCTCTCTCCTTGCTCTTGTCACCCAGGCTGGAGTACAATGGTGCAATCTCGGCTCACTGCAACCTCTGCCTTCCGGGTTCAAGTGATTCTCCTGCCTTAGCCTCTGGAGCAGCTGGGACTACAGGTGCCCGCCAAGACAGATGCTCGGTTAATTTTTGTATTTTTAGTAGAGACGGGGCTTTTTCATCTTGGCCAGGCTGATCTCAAACTCCTGACCTCAAGTGATCCACCCACCTCGGCCTCCCAAACTGCTGGGATTACAGGCGTAAGCCACCATATCTGGCCAGCTTTTCAGTTCTTGTGTGACCAATTGTCATTTGCTCAGGACTAGGGGGTTTCCCAGGACACAGGATTTTCAGTGCCAAATCCAGAAAAGTCCTAGGCAAACACAGATGATTGATTACCCTAGATTTTCTTCTATTGCCAGAAAAAAAAGTTATTTTTTTCCTGTTTCCCTCATGCCTTTTCTGGGAACTATGCCTTACCAGCCCAGCCTTCCTTCATTCAGGGATATACCAGGAAAAGCCTGGAGGAGGTTGCTGATGCAAGCCGGATCACCTGAGTTCCTCCCTGGGAATTTGCAACTGGAACTGGATACCCATCTCAGATTGGCTTGTGCTCCAAAAGAGATTTCCTTTTTTTTTTTGAAATGGAGTCTCACTCTGTTACCCAGGCTGGAGTGCAATGGCATGATCTCAGCTCACTGCAGCCTCTGCCTCCTGGGTTCAAGTGATTCTCCTCATCCTCCTGAGTAGCTGGGATTACAGGCGTCTGCCACCATGCCCAGCTAATTTTTATTTGTAGTAGAGATGGGGGTTTCTCCATGTTGGTGAGGCTGGTTTCAAACTCCTGGCTTCAAGTGAGCCGCCCACCTCAACCTCCCAAAGTGCTGGGATTACAGGTGTGAGCCACTGTGCCCAGCCCCAACAGGGATTTCAATTTAGGCATTGTCGGTGGCTGTTTCTACCATGAAGACTTTTGGAGGGATGTGGAGGTCAATGGTCAGTGAAGACAGCTTGTCTGCATCAAGAGAGGAAATGCACAGGCAGAGCAGAGGTGAGATGGAAACTTTCCCCGTTTTCCAGAGGTGGTCTAGGCCCGGGATTCTCAAACATGAGCCTCCATCACCAGCACCTAGAGAGTTTGTCAAAACACAGATTGCTAAACTGGGCTGGTGGCTCACACCTGTAATCCCAGTGTTTTGTGAGGCTGAGGTGGGTGGACCACCTGAGATCAGAAGTTCGAGACCAGCCTGGCCAATATGGCGAAACCCGGTCGCTACTAAAAATACAAAAATTAGCTGGACGTGGTAACAGGCACCTGTACTCGCAGCTACTTGGGAGGCTGAGGCAAGGGAATCACTTGAAGCCGGGAGACAGAGGAGGTTGCAGTGAGCTGAGATTGGGTCGCTGCACTCCAGCCTGGGTGACAGAGCGAAACTCCATCTCAAAGGGGAAAAAAAGAAGAAGAAGAAGAAAAACCCCACAGTTTGCTGTGTCTCGGCACTAGAGTTTCTGAGTCATGAGGCACTTCTAAGGAGTTCCCAGGTGGTGCCGATGCTACAGGTTAGGGGTTTGACTCACAGTGAGGACCCCTGCTCTGGGCCAGAGTCCCCGGCCCAGCAGCATACAGCAGGCCCAGTCCCTGTCTCTGAGTTACATGAGTCTGTATCTTTCTAGCAAATTCCCCTTTTTTCCCCCTAAACAGCTTAATTATGATATAATTCATATGCCATACAATTCACCCACTTAAAGTGTTACAATTCAACGGTGTTTAGTATATTCACAGAAAAGTGCAACCATAACCAACCATCACTGCAGTCCATTTAAAAAGAAAGAAGACCAGGTACAGTGGCTCACACCTGTAATCCCAGTACTTTGGGAGGCCGAGGCAGGTGGATCACCTGAGGTCGGGAGTTCAAGACCAGCCTGACCAACATGGAGAAACCCTGTCTCTACTAAAAATACAAAATTAGCTGGGCATGGTGGCAGATGCCTGTAATCCCAGCTACTTGGAAGGCTGAGGCAGGAGAATTGCTTGAACCCAAGAGGTAGAGGTTGCAGTGAGCGGAGATTGCACCATTGCACTCCAGCCTGGGCAAAAAGAGCAAAACTCTGTCTCAAAAAAAAAAGGAAAGAAATGTTGACACATGCAACAACATGGATGAACAAAGAAGACATTATATGAGGGAAATAAACCAGTTGCAAAAAGACAAATATTATATGTTTCCACTCATACAAAGTATCTAGAGTAGTCAAATTCACAAAAGCAAAGTAGAATGGCAGTTTCCAGGGGGCGAGGGGAGGGAAAAATGGAGAGCTGTTTGATAGGTACCGAGTTTCAGTTTTGCAAGAAGAGGAAGTTCTGGGGACTGGCTGCACAGCAATGTTGTAACCACATTAGACTAATCTGGTTCAACTTTTATGTAGCAAAGTTGTGAGTTGTTTTCCAGTGGTCATGGCCCTGCAGGTTGGAGGGGGCAATACCCAGATGAACAAGGTGTGCAACCATGAACGGGACCTAAGTGTTAGACCAAGGAACCGGGCTGAATTAAGAACCAGACACCAAAATTAGCCGGGCATGGTGGCAGGCACCTGTAATCCCAGCTACTCAGGAGGCTGATGCAGGAGAATCGCTTGAACCCAGGAGGCAGAGGTTTCAGTGAGCCAAGACCATGCCACTGCACTCCAGCCTGGGTGATAAGAGTGAGACTCTATCTCAAATTAAAAAACAAAAGCAGACACCAGGCTGGGCTCTGGTGGTGCACACCAGTAACCCCAGCACTTTGGGAGACTGAGGCAGAAAGATTACTTGAGTCCAGGAGTTCAAGACCAGCCTGGGCAACATGGTGAGATCCCATCTCTAAAATAAAAAATAAAAATAAAAAAGCAGACACCATGGCAGGACCCATAATCCAATCGGATTGAGCTTGGGGTGACCGTATGGCAGGATCTAGTCAGATCACACTTCATTGCCCCATGCTAATAAAACCCAACCCAGCCTCCAGCTCCAGGAGACAGGTTTGATCATTTCTCCCTGTCTCTTTGTCTGTCAACTCGCAAACCTTTCTCACTGCAAAAACTGTATGTTTTGGTGTTTGGCTTTCTGTTGCATGCTGGCAAATGGACCCAGTTTTTGTTCAGTGACAATGTGAATATACTCAACACTTAAGTGTACACTTAGAAATTGTGAAGATAGGCTGGGCATGGTGGCTAATGCCTATAATCCCAGCCCTTTGGGAGACTGAGGCAGGTGGATCACCTGAGGTCGGGGGTTCAAGACCAGCCTGACCAACATGGAGAAATTCTGTCTCTACTAAAAGTACAAAAAAAAAAAAAAAAGCCAGGCATGGTGGCACACACCTGTAGTACCAGCTACATGGGAGACTGAAGCAAGAGAATTGCTTGAACCCAGGAGGTGGAGGTTGTGGTGAGCCAAGATCATGCCATTGTACTTCAGCCTGGGCAACAGGAGTAAAACTTCATCTCAAAAAAAAAAAAAGAAAAGAAAAGAAATTGTGAAGATAGTAAATTTCATGTTAAACATTTTTTAACCACAAGAAAAAGTAATTTTTACATGAGGCTGAGGCACAAGAATTGCTTGAACCTGGGAAGTGGAGGTTGCAGTGAGCCAAGATTGTGCTACTGCACTCCAACCAGAGCAACAGGGCAAGACTCCATCTCAAAAGAAAAAGAAAAGAAAAAAAGATATTAGCAATACCTAGTGCTGACAGGAATGTGAAACAACTTCAACTCTCATCCATTTCTGGTAGGAATACCAAATGGTACAGCCACTTGGAAAATAGTTGGGCAACTTAAACAGTTAAATATATACCTATCACATAACCCAGCAACACCACTCTTAGGTATTTACCAAAATGAAAACCTATGTGCACACAAAATCCTGCATGTGAATGTTTATAGCAGCTCTATTCATAACTGCCCCCAACTAGAAATTATCCAGATGTTCTTCAGTGGCTGAAAATATAAAGAAACTTTTCTCGTTGGTACATTCATTTAATGGGATACCAGTTAACAATGGAAAGAAACGAACTATTGATGCTGGTAACAATTGGGATGATCCTCAGATGCATTACACTGAGTATTAGAAGCCAGTCTCAAGACTTACATATTGACCGGGTGCACTGGCTCACACCCGTAATCCCAGCACTTTGGGAGGCCAAGGCAGAAGGATCACTTGAGGCCAGGAGTTTGAGACCAGCCTGGGCAACATAGTGGGACCCCCATCTCTACAAAATATGCAAAAATTAACCAGACATGGTGGCAAATGCCTGTAGCCTCAACCACTCTGCAGGCTGAAGTGAGAGGATCACTTGAGGCCAGGAAGTTGAAGCTGTAGTGAGCCATGCTTGTGCCAATGCACTCCAGCTTGGGCAACAGAGCAAGATCTTGTCTCAATAAAAAAACAAAAAAGAGTTACATGTTATATGATTTTAATATATGACATTCTCAAAAAGACAAAACTATAATGTTGAAGTACATATTAATGAGTTCTAGGGATATGGAATTGAGGGGTGGATATGATTACAGAAAGAAAGCATGAAGCCAGGCACAGTGGCTCACGCCTGTGATCCTAGCACTTTGGGAGGCCAAGATGGGGGGATTGCTTGAGCCCAGGAGTTCAAGACAAGCCTGAGCAACATGAGACCCTGTCTCTACAAAAACCTTAAAAAATTAGCTAGGTGTGGTGGTGTGCACCTGTAGTCCTAGCTACTTGGAAGGGTGAAGAGAGAGGATCACCTGAGCTGAGGGAGGTCAAGGCTGCTGTGAACTATGATGGTGCTATTCCAGTCTGGGTGACAGAATGAGACCTTGCCTCAAAAAAAAAAAAAAAAAGAAGCTAGCATAAGAGAGTTAGAGGAGTGATGAAGCTGTTCTGTATCTCGATTGTGGAGGTGGTTAAAAGAATCTGTACATGTGTTAAAACTTATAGTACTTTTTTAAAAGGGTCAGTATTGCTGTATATTAATTTCTTTGTTAATTTTTAAAATTTTTATATATTTTTAATTTTAATTTTATTTTGTTTATTTTTGAGACAGAGTCTTGCTCTGTCATCCCGGTTGGAGTGCAATGGCACAATCTCGGCTCACTGCAACCTCCATCTCCTGGGTTCAAGCTATTCTCCTGTCTCAGCCTCCCAAGTAGCTGGGATTACAGATGCCCGCCACCACGCCTGGCTAATTTTTATATTTTAGTAGAGACAGGGTTTTGCCATATTGGTGAGGTTGGCCTCGAACTCCTGACCTCAGGTGATCCATCCACCTCAGCCTCCCAAAGTACTGAGATTACAGACGTGAGTCACCATGCCTGGCCATGTTTTTCAATTTTACTTTTTGGACACAGGGTCTTGCTTTGTCACCTAGGCTGGAGTGCGGAGGCATGTGATCACAGCTCACTGGCAGCCTTGACCTCCTGGGCTCAAGCAATCCTCTCACCTCAAACCACACCCCCACCCCCCGCCCCCACACCACCTAAGTAGCTGGGACTACAGACATGCACCAGCATGCCCAGCTAATTTTTGTATTTTTAGTAGAGACAGGGTTTCACCATGTTGGCCAGGCCAGTTTCAAATTCCTGACCTCAAGCGATCTTCCTGCCTCAGCCTCTCCAGTGCTAGGATAACAGGTGTAAGGAAGCCATCACCCCCAGTCTTCTTTTTTAATTTTTTAAATAGAGAATCTTGCTATGTTGCCCAGGCTGGTCTCAAACTCCTGGCCTCTAGCAATCCTCTCAAATCCTTGGCCTCTCAAAGTGCTGGAATTACAAGTGTGAACCACCTTGCCTTTTCTGTGTGTTAATTTATAAGACACAAATTTTAAAACTTTATCCAAAGGAATATGTAGCTAAGCAAAGAAATCTCAAAAAAGATACACAAGATAGTGGTAACAAGTATTCTCCAGGGAAGGCTGCTATAAATCAAGGAAAGAAGAAAGACATCCTTTTACGGGATTATATGCTATTTACTGTTTGAATCATTTATTATGCATGTATGTTACCTTTCCCGCTTGCCAAAAAAAAAAATTATATTGAAATACTGCACACAGAGTAACAGGCCTTCCCCTCTTACATTCTGGTGATTACAGTTTTCCCCCTCTAAGTACATTTGTACATATCTATAAATGAGGCTAGCTAGGGAGAGCACCAAAATATGCAGTGACAGCCTGGGCACGGTGGCTCATGCCTATAATCCCAGTACTTTGGGAGGCTGAGGCAGGTGGATCACCTTAGGTCAGGAGTTTGAGACCAACCTGGCCAACATGGTGAAACCCCGTCTCTACTGAAAATACAAAAATTAGCCCAGTGTGGTGGCACATGCCTGTAGTCTCAGATACTTGGGAGGCTGAGGCTGGAGAATTGCTTCAACCTGGGAGGCAGAGGTTGCAGTGAGTCGAGACTGTGCCATTGAACCTTAGCCTGGATGACAAGAGCAACACTCTGTCTCAAAAAAACAAGCAAAATGTGCAGTGATTACTGAGCAGTGAAATTTAAGGAGCTCTGTTTGAGACAGGCTCTCACTCTGTCACCCAGGTTGGAGTGCAGAGGCGCGATCACAGATCACTGCAGCCTCCACCTTCCCAGGCTCAGGTGATACACCCACCTCAGCATCCCAAGTAGCTGGGACTACAGGCAAGCACCACCTGTAGCCAGACCAGTTTTTGTATTTTTTGCAGAAGCAGGATCTCACTGTGTTGATTTATGAGACAGATATTATATTGCCCAGGCTGGTCTGGAAGTGGTGGGCTCAAGCAGTCCTTCCACCTCGGCCTCCCAAAGTGCTGGGCTTACAGGTGTGAGCCATTGTGCCTGGCCTCAAGGGGATTTTTACTTTCTTCTTATACATTTCTATTTTCTCTGTCAGCATATACGATGTTTATAATTTTTAAAAGCTATTTTCATTTTGGAAAACAAACTAACATATTAGCGGAAAAACTGTAAGCTCATAGAGGACGAAAATCATGTTTTATGTATTCTACCGAGTAAGACATTTTGCTTGGAAGTTATAGACAAGGTGTAACTATAATGGATATCCATTGTATTTGTTTATATTAAACTCTGAATACCACAGGTGTTCATAGAATAATAATCTACCTTAGAAAAGAGTTTTACTATTTGCATTAAAAGCTTTAAGGCAAGAAAGACAGCTATGACCTTGCCCCACTTTACAAATATATGAGGAAACTGAGGTTTAGAGAGGTAGTTACTGGCAATGACAGAATTTAGACCAGCCTCTTGATACCAAACCTAGTATATATTCCAGGAAATTCCCACTATCTCTTCCCAGTTCTCAAAGAAGTATAATTATTTTTTCTTCTGCCATAAGGCTCATAAAAGAACTATAATTAAATGAAAAGTAGCTAACTCCAGCAGTCTTTTTTGTTTTGTTTTGTTTTTTTGAGATGGAGTCTCACTCTGTCACCAGGCTGGAGTGCAGTGGCACAATCTCGGCTCACTGCATCCTCTGCCTCCCGGGTTCAAGCGATTTTCCTGCCTCGGCCTCCTGAGTAGCTGGGACTACAGGCACATGCCACCACACCCAGCTACTTTTGTGTGTGTGTGTATTTTTAGTAGAGACAGGGTTTCACTATGTTGGTCAGGCTGGTCTTGAACTCCTGACCTCAGGTGATCCACCTACCTCAGCCTCCCAAAGTGCTGGGATTACAGGTGTGAGCCACTGCGCCTAGCCAACTCTGACACTCTTTTCAACATATTCTTTGAACCAGTGGAGAGCTGATGGATGTCATCTCAGGGAAGTGATTTGGGGTTGGGAAAGATTCCTTCAGGGCAATCACATGTTACAGGATCAGACCTTCCATCCTGAAGGGCCACAGGCTCACCTCTGGCAATACCCAGCGAGGACCAGACTCTGAGAACAGAGACTCACATTGGAAAAAGGACACAGAAGGCTGAGGGAGACACTGGGCTGCCAATTCACTCACTGACCATGAGAATTGGGACTGTTAAAGGGTCAGCTACTCCTCCCCCACAAGTCTGTCTCTGCAGCACACTCCCTCTGGTCAGCGGGTCGCCATGAAAATGAGAAGGTTGATTGCCAAGTGCCATGGAAAACACACGGGAATTAGATGAAGCCCCAGTGTTCAGTGGTAACAGGCAACGCTAAGATGTCCTAGGCTTGTCATCCTACAATAGAAGTGGTCTCACCAGCAGGTTACTTACTGCTGAGTACTCACAGCCCACTGGTTACAACCTCCTGTCTCCACACCACCATTATAAGTTGTGTTGTCATTTAAAGGCTGATTTCCTGCCTCCTGGACAATACATGGATGGGCAATACCTATGTCCACCTCCCAGAAGTGTCCTCTTCCAAGAATCCATGCTAAACAATGCCCCTTTTAACAAACAGATTTTTAAAAAATCTTTCAGTTTAAACAATCAAATCCTAGGAACTAGGCTTTTTTGTCACATGCTAATTATGTATTGATCTTATTATTAACTTTCTATGATTAGGCTGGGCATGGTGGCTCATGCCTGTAATCCCAGCATTTTGGGAGGCAAAGGTAGACCTATCACTTGAGGTCAGGAGTTCAAGACCAGCCTGGCCAACATTGTGGAACCCTCTCTCTACTAAAAATACAAAAATTAGCCAGGCATGGTGGCACATGCCTATAGTCCCAGCTACTCAGGAGGCTGGTACATGAGGATTGTTTAAGCCCAGGAGGTGGAGGTTGCAGTGAGCCAACATCATGACACTGTACTCCAGGCTGGGTGAAACAGTGAGACTCCATCAAAAAAAAAAAAATTCTATGATTGCTAATTGCCCTCTGAGGTCATAATTCCTTCCTTTTCCCCTTCCCTTCCCCTTCTCCTTCTCCTTCATTTCCCAAGATGGAGTCTCGCTCTGTCACCCAGGCTGGAGTGCAGTGGTGCAATCTCAGCTCACTGCAATCTCTGCCTTCCCGGTTCAAGCAATTCTCCTGCCTCAGCCTCCCAAGTAGCTGGAATTACAGGTGTCCGCCACCACACCAGCTAATTTTTGTATTTTTAGTAGAAACATGGTTTCACCATGTTGACCAGGCTGGTCTCAAACTCCTGACCTTGTGATCTACCCGCCTCAGCCTCCCAAAGTACCAGGATTGCAGACATGAGCCACTGTGCCTGGCCTAATAATTCTTCTTCTTCTCCTTCTTTGTCTTCTTCATTTTCTTCTTCTTCCTTTTTTTTTTTTTTTTTTTTTGAGATTCTTTTTCTTTGTCATCTTCATCTTCTGTTTTGAGACAGAATCTTGGTTTGTTGCCCAGGCGTGTAGTGGCACCATCTCAGCTCACTGCAGCCTCACCCTTCCATCTCAGCCTCCTGAGTAGGTGGAACAACAGGCACATGCCATCATGCCCAGCTAATTTTTAATTTTTTTGTAGAGACAGGGTCTCACTTTGTTGCCCAGGCTGGGCTTGAACTCCTGGGCTCAAGTGATCCTCCCACCTTGGCCTCCCAAAGCGCTGTGATTACAGGCAGGAGCCACTGCTCCCAGTCAATCCCTCCTTCTAACACAGTAACAGAGTTGTTAGCTGGCACATTGCTAGGAATAAAAACGACATTTTCCAGCCTACTTTGCAGCTACTATGGTGACAGAGACTAAGTTCTAGCTGAGGGATGTAAGTGAAAGTGTTGTGCAGCAGTTTCTAGAAACCTTCTTTAAAAGACGCCTGGCATGTTCACCCGTTTCCCTTCTTCATCCCTTCCTCCATCTTGCTCCCTGGAAAGCAGAGATGGTGGCCAGCATCTTAACAGAACACTGATGCATAACAGAACACTGATTTAGAACATGGGTTCTGGCCAGACACAGTGGCGCACACCTGTAATCCCAGCACTTTGGGAGGTCAAGGCGGGCAGATCACAAGGCAAGGGATAGAGTCCACCCTTGCCAACATGGTAAAACCCTGTCTCTACTAAAAATACAAAACTGAGCTGAGTGTGGTGGGGCACGCCTGTAGTCCTAGCTACTCGGGAGGCTGAGGCGGGAGGTGCTTGAACCTGGGAGGTGGAGGTTGCAGTGAGCCATGATCATGCACTGCACTCTAGCCTGGGTGACAGAGCAAGACACCAACTCAAAAAAAAAGACAAAAAAAAAAGACCAGGGATTCAAAACCTGGAGTCCATGGATAGAATAAAGAGATCTGCAAACTTGTTGGGTGGGATTACTTTCACTAACCTCTAATGGAAATTTATCATGTCTTTCAGTCATGAATGTGGCCAAAAGACCATACTGTATTACCAGTATGTTTGACGTATTCATATTACAGTATAATTGCAGATATCATGATGTATTATGCTTTCTACTTGAAAATTATGGTAGTTATTAGATCTGCCACTAGAACTTGTTTAATGTATTAACATAGAAGTATATATATTACTGTATCAAAAATTTTAAATATACTTTGATAACTATATTTTGAAATAGTTGGCTTTCTTCGTAATGTTTGTGTTTTAGTCTATGTGTTTTAAACCATTACTCTGAGAAAGGGTCCATAGGTTCACCAGATTGCCAAAGGGGTCCATGGCACCAACAAGATGGTGCCTGACACTGTTCAGTGCCCACTAACCCTGGATCACCTACCTCTGGAATTCTATAAGAGAAAGCAACACACTTGTCACTTACTTTAGGTGTTGTACTTTTTTTTTTTTTTTTTGGACAGAGCCTTGCTGTGTTGCCAGGCTGGAGTTCAGTGGCGCTATCTCTGCTCACTGCAACCTCCGCCTCCTGGGTTTAAGCGATTCTCCTTCCTCAGCCTCCTGAGTAGCTGGGACTACAGGTGCATGCCACCATGCCTGACTAATTTTTTTTTTTTTGTATTTTAATAGAGATGGGGTTTCACCATGTTGGCCAGGATGGTCTTGATCTCCTAACCTCATGATCTACCCGCCTTTGCCTCCCAAAGTGCTGGGATTACAGACGTGAGTCTCTGTACCCTGCCAGTGTTTTAGTTTTTTTCTGTGATTATCAAACTGAATCCTAACTAATATC
Organism: Cheracebus regulus; assembly: GCA_963574635.1. Taxonomy (NCBI): domain Eukaryota; kingdom Metazoa; phylum Chordata; class Mammalia; order Primates; family Pitheciidae; genus Cheracebus; species Cheracebus regulus. Next base: position 28,443 of record CAUYQU010079851.1, read on the forward strand.
CATGATAATTTTATTTCTCTTATTTTTAAGTTCTTGCAGTCCAGAAATACAATAGTAAATTTAAGATTCTGGGCTGGATGTGGTGGCTCACACCTGTAATCTTAGCACCTTGGGAGGCCAAAGTGGAAGGATCAGTTGAGCCCAGGAGTTCGAAACCAGCCTGGGCAACATAGCAAGACCTCATTTCTATTAAAAAAAAAAAAAAGAAAGAAAGTTTCTGGAATACTTCAGACTCCGTGTTATACAAGCCTTCTGACAGGGCTGATGACTCAGGGAGGAGTGAGTTAACAAATTTCTGACCAGCCAACTGACTGGAAAAAACAGCTCGTGAAGTGCTCAGTATATCATTTCATTCCTCAGGTTCATGTAACAAAGTTTCAAAGGCTCACAGCGTATTTCAATTCCATGTGATTATTCTTACCCCTGCACTAGTTTTGTATCTCGCCTCAGTAACAGGTTTACCCAGCCCTCAATGTCTACAGGAGTCAAGGAAAGAAATGCAGAACAAAGACAAATCACCCACCAGAATTGTTAGCAAGAGAAGCACCGGCAGCAATAGGTCCTCTTACAAAGAAGAAACTTAGGATGAAGCTGTTTCCCGAACAGACTGAAAGGTCTTTTATCCTCCATAAATAGCTACTCACCCAATTTTTGGCAAATCCCCATTTTTGCTTCAAAAATGAATAATAGCATTCCTGCAAGCTTACCATGCACCAGGAACTGATCTAATCATCTCATATATATATTTTTTTACATCAGTTTAAACAAGTTTTTTTTTTTTTAAAGAATGAAAGATGGATGGGCGTGGTGGCTCATGACTGTAATCCCAGCACTTTGGGAGGCTGAGGTGGGTGAACCACGAGATCGGGAGTTGGAGACCAGCCTGGCCAACATGATGAAACCCCATCGCTACTAAAAATACAAAAAATTAGCCAGACGTGGGGACACATGTCTGTAATTCCAGCTACTTGGGAGGTTGAGGCAGGAGAATTGCTTGAACTCGAAAGGCAGTGGTTGCAGTAAGCTGAGATTGCACCACTGCACTCCAACCTGGGCGACAGAATAAGACTTCATCTCAAAAAAAAATATATATATATATATATATATATTATTTTTTTATTTTTAGCAATGCCACAGTTATAGGAGTGTTTGAAGAGGTAACACATCTCCTTTTCCTTGACCATGCTTTTTTTTTTTTTTAATCTTCTGCACAAAGGTAAAAGTTTGTGTTAATCTCATAGTTAATGCTATAGAACAGAGGTTGGCAAACTTTTCCTCCAACAGGCCAGGTGGTAAATTTTTTAGGTATTACATACCACATATTTTTTCTTTTGTAACTCTTTAAAAATGTAAAAATCCCTGGAACCAACCCAAATGTCCATCAGTGGTAGACTGGATAAAGAAAATATGGCACATATACACCATGGAATATTATGCAGCCATAAAAAATGACGAGTTCATGTCCTTTGTAGAGATATGGATGAATCTGGAAACCATCATTCTCAGCAAACTGATAGAAGAGCAGAAAACCAAACACCACATGTTCTCACTCATAGGCAGGTGTTGAACAATGAGAACACATGGGCACACGGAGGGAGGAGGGGGACCAGGGGAGGGCCAGCGAGGGGTGGGGACGTTGGGGAGGGATAACACTGGGAGAAATGCCTGATGTAGGTGACGGGAGGATGGAGACAGCAAACCACCATGGCATGTGTGTACCTATGCAACAATCCTGCAAGATCTGCACATGTACCCCAGAACTTAAAGTACAATTAAAAAAAAAGAAAAGAATACAAAGAAGGAAGTATGTGACCTAAACTCTCATCACTGTTAACATTTTGACCCAGTCTTTTTCCTCTTATGCACATTTGAATTTTAAAACATAGTTGGAATCATACTATGTAAATGATTTTGTTTTCTGGTATTTATAACCATTATATTTTTAGAATTTTCTCACATTATTAAAATTATTTTAAATTTAAAAAATCATTTTTAATTTGCACCATACAAAAGCAGACTGGGCTAAATGTGGCCCGTGGGCAGTAGTTTGCCAACCCCTGGTATAAAATACCTGCTTGGTCTTGTCAGAGAAATTGCTGTTCTTAGGCTTCTAGACAATCTGCTGAGAAATGAGAACGTGTGTCTACACAAAAGCCAGTATATGAATGTTCATAGCAGCTTTATTTATTTATTTATTTATTATATTTTGAGACAGAGTCTCACTCTGTCACCCAGGCTGGAGTGCAGTGGTGTGATCTCAGCCCCCTGCAACCTCCGCCTCCCAGGTTCCAGCGATTCTCCTGCCTCAGCCTCTGGAGTAGTTATTACAGGTGACTACCACCATGCTCAGCTAATTTTTGTATTTTTTTTTAGTAGAAACAGGGTTTTACCACGTTGGCCAGGCTGGTCTCGAACTTCTCACCTCAAAAGATCTACCCGCCTTGGCTTCCCAAAGTGCCAGGATTACAGGTGTGAGGCACGGCAGCTGACCAATGGCAACATTATTTATAATAGCATGTGAAAAGAACTCCAATGTCCATCAACTGAGGAATGGATGAACAAAATGTGGCCTAACAATACAGTGAAATATTATTCAGCCATAAAAAGGAATGAAACACTGATACATGCCACAACATGAATTAACCTTGAAAACATTCAGCTAAGTGAAAGAAGCCAAATACACACATACAAACCCCACATATTGTCTGATTCCACTTTTATTTATTTTTATTTTTTATTTGTTGAGACAGGGTCTCACTGTCACCCAGGCTGGAGTGCAGTGGTGCAATCTTGGCTCACTGCAACCTCCACCTCCTGGGTTCAAGCAGTTCTCCTGCTTCAGCTTTCCAAGTAGCTGGGACCACAGGCATGTGCCACCACACCCAGCTAATTTTTGTGTTTTTAGTGGAGATGGGGTTTTGCCATATTGGCCAGGCTGGGCTTGAACTCCCAGCCTCAAGTGATCTGCCCACCTTGGCCTCTGACAGTGCTGTGAGCCATGGCGCTGAGTCTGACTCCATTTTTATATGAAATGCGCAAAATTGGCAAATAGAAAGTAGATTAGTGGTTGCCTAGGTCAGGGTGAGGATGGTTGGGGGCAATGGAAGTGACTGCTAATGGGTACAGAATTTCTTTGTGGGGTAATACAAATATTCTCAAATTGATTGTGATGCTGATTGCACAGCCCTGTACATATACTAAAAACTACAAAATTGCATATTTTAAATGGCCAATTTTTACATATGTGACTTACATCTCAATAAAGCTGTTACTGAAAAAGTGTTCATTTACTGAGGTCATGCCATTATATGTACATACTTTAGTTTGTCTAGCTATTCACTTAGTGATGGTCATTGGATTGGTTCCCGCTTTTGGCTACAAAAATAAAGCTGCAGACCAGCGAGGTGCTCACACCTGTAATCCCAGCACTTTGGGAGGTCAAGGTGGGAAGATGGCTTGAGGCCAGAAATTTGAGACCAGCCTGGGCAATATAGCAAGACTCCATCTCTACAAAAAATTAGCCAGGAATGGTGGCTTGCACCTGTAATCCCAGCTACGCAGGAGGCTGAGGTGGGATGATCACTTAAGCTCAGGAGTTAGAGGTTGATCAACTACTACGATCATGCCACTGTACTCCAACCTGAGTGTCAGAGCGAGACCCTGTCTCTAAGAAAATAAAATTCAATTAAAAAATAAAGCTTCAAGCAAAGTGTGGTGGCATGTGCCTATAATCCCATTTACCTAAGAGGCTGAGGCAGGAGGATCGCTGGAGCCCTGGAGTCCAGCCTGGGCAACATAGCAAGACCCTATCTCTTAAAAAAAGAGCTGCTATGATTTTTATTTGTCAATTATACCTCAATAAAACTGAGGAAAAAACAATAAAGCTGCTATGAACATTCGTGTACAAGTCTTTGTATAAACATGTGCTTTTTCTTTTTTTCTCTTTTTACATCTAGATTAGCATTTGATGAACATGTGCTTTTTCTTGGGTAAACACACAGAGGTGGAAAGGCTAGATCATATGGTAGGTATGTTTAACTTTTTAAGAAACTGATCAGCTGTTTTCCAAAGTGGTTTTACCATTTTACATTCCCACCAACAGTGTATGAGAGTTCTAGTTCCTCCGCATTCTTATCAACACGTGGCATGATCGGTCTTTTTAATCAGACATCTAACAGGTATGCAGTAGTTTCTCAGTGGGATTTTAATTTGTATTTCCTTAATGTGTAATAATGTTGAACATCTTTTCACCTGCTTATTTGCCATCCTTTTTTTTTTTTTTTTTTGGTGAAATATCTGTTTAGATCTATTGCCTACTTAAAAAAAAAAATTGAATTGTCTGCTCTTATTTGATTTCCAAAGTTCTTTATATATTCTGGACACAAGTCCTTTATCAGAGATATGGGCTTTGTGAATATTTTCTCCCAGACAGTAACTGGTCTTTTCATTCCTCTCATAGTGTCTTTTCAAGAAAAGAAGTTTTTAATTTTGATGAAGTCCAATTTATCAAATTTATTTCCTATGGACTGTGCTTTTAGTGTAATATCTAAGACATATTATCTAATTCAAGGTCACAAGGATTTTTCTTCTATGTTTTCTAGAAGTTTTATAGTTTTAGAGTTTACACGTAGGTTCATGATCGATTTTGACTTAATTTTTATACATGGGATGAAGTGTAAATTGAAGTTCTTTCTTTTTTTTTTTTTTTTTTGCACATGGATATCCAATTGTTCTAGCCGAACTCACTGAAGCTATTCATTAGAAATTAGCCTTTCTAATCACCTTGGGTCTTTTTAAAAATCAGTTGTGTATGTGTGTATGTGTCTGAACTTTCTATTCTGTTCACTGATCTGATGTTCCTAGCACCTCATCTGGATGGCTATTATTTTATATGAAGCCTCAAAATCAGGTGGGGTAGCCCTCCAACTTCGTTACTCTCTTTTCAAAGTTGTTTTGGCTAATCTAGATCTTTTGCATTTTCATGAGAATTTTTAGACAGCTTGTCAGTTTCTAAATTTTTTTTTCCTGTAAAGCTGAGACCGAAACCCCGGTCTCTGAGGTCAGTCTGCCTAGGCTCAAGTTCCATCTTCACCTCTTCATAACTGTCTGACTTTGATCAAGTTACCTAATGTCTCTGCAATTCCATTTCTCATTCATAAAGCTGAAATAATGATATTATCAATCTCATGGGGTTGTGAAAGGGCTTAGATGAAGTAACGCAGATAAGGCTGACAGACTGAAAATACAAATAGACAATGGCCAGACCATATGTGACAATAGAATTCTGGCCCACAACCTCTACAGCAACCCATCCAGGAAGCCAACCCACAGGCTCCGCAGCAATCAGCCCAGAACAGTCAGAACTTGACCAAGTCGGTGAGTGCAGCTGTCCTACCTTCTGTCCCCACTTCTAACCCAAGACCAAGCAGAGAAAGCCAAATATGGCACCAGGCACACTGGTTCATGCCTGTAATCCCAGCACTTTGGGAGGCCGAAGCAGGTGGATCACCTGAGGTCAGGAGTTTGAGATCAGCCTGACCAACATGGTGAAACTCCATCTCTACTAAACAATATAAAATTTAGCCAGGGATGGTGGCAGGTGCCTGTAATCCCAGCTACTTGGGAGGCTGAGGCAGGAAAATCTCTTGAACCCAGGAGGTGGAGGTTGCAGTGAGCCGAGATTGTGCCACTCCAGGTGGCCTCCTCCAGGTGGAGGCTGCACTCCAGCCTGGGCAACAGAGCAAGACTCCAGCTCAAAAAAAAAAAAAAAAAAAAAAGCCAAATATGTTTCCCAATACAATCACATTGGATGCTCCATTTCTAGTCAAGCCACCTCCAGCTTTCCCATGTCAACAAGCTCCAATCAGGGTAAAGCTGAAGACTTCCCTTTTTTCACCATGAAGCTTTGCACAGCCCTGCCTGCCTGAGTCTCTGACAAATGTGAGTGATTGTGGCTGAGTCCCTGGCTAAAGCAAGCTCTGAATAAACAGCTTCTGTTTCTTCTCACTTGGGTGGTTTTTGCTTATTTCCACAGTGCTCTCAGAGTCAGTGATTGCCCAGTACATTTTATATAGAGCAGTAGAATTGGTTTGTCAAATGAAGCTTTAAACAGGATTCCAATAGATAAAACAAATAAAAATGGCATTTCAGTAGTTCATTTTATGTAAGTCAGTCAATAACAAAGGTAGGATTTTTGCAGTGATCTCAATAACATTAAATGAGAACATGATGGCTGATCCTTGCAACCACAAGATTTTTTAAAATCTTGATTCACATCATAAAACGTTGCAAATGCTAAATATCTGTTTTCTTTTAAACAGGTCACCTTGTAATTAAATATTTGCAGAACCTCTGAAGCACCTCTTCAAAGCTCTAGGGCTCACAGAAACATGGAGTAAAAACCCTGGTGTGAGGTCAGGGTTCAGGATCTTGATTTCAGTCCTAGTGATGCTGCCAATCTGCTGGGTAACCTTGGACATGACACTTGACCTCTGAGATTTGTTTCTCGCTTGCAAATGGAGGAAGCTGAACTAAAGAACTTCTCAAAATTTAGTGTGCATGGATAACCACGTGTATATACTAGGGGAGGGGGTGTGCCTCTTTAAAATGTAGGTTTCTGGCCCACCCAATGGCATCTGAGTCAGGGCCCTGGAATCTGCATTTTAACAAGCATAGGTGATTCTGGGTGCTGGTGACAACTGGGAATAATTTGAGAAGCACAGGATCGAATGGTCTTTTGGGTCCCTTCTGGCTCTGATGTGTGTGATTCAGGTGGGGTTGCTGAAGTGCAGTCACTGGGCTGAACACTGGGAGAGGAAGAGTGAAGGAGAAAATCATTCAACAGTAGGGTGCTGTTTTTTTTTAAAGCCTGTTGTGTCACTATTTCACTGTTTTTTCTTTTTCCTTTTCTTTTCTTTTTTGAGATGGGGTCTCACTCTGTGGCCCAGGTTGGAGTGCAATGGCATTGATCTCGCCTCACTGCAACCTCTGCCTCCTGGGTTCAAGCGATTCTCCTGCCTCAGCCTCCCAAGTAACTGGGACTACAGGCACCCCCCACCACACCTGGCTAATTTTTGTATTGTTAGTAGAGATGGAGTTTCCACATGTTGGCCAGGCTGGTCTTGAACTCCTGACCTCAAGTGATCCTCCCACCTTGACCTCCCAAAATGCTGGAATTACAGGTTGGCCGCCATGCCTGGGCAACGTTCCACTTTTGAAAGCCCCCATGACCCTAGTCCAGAAGGACTGGATTCCTGGCCCTGGTCTTCAAGCTCTTTGCAGAGGCAATGCACATTTTATTCTCCATGACACCACAGGAAAAAAAAAAAACACCTTCAAATTTCCCAACCCCATGCCCTAAATTTCAATGCGCCAGAGATGAAATGCAGCATGCGAAATACCTCCTTGCTCTTCTGCTCCAGTTTCTCCATAGCTCAGCTTGGGGCAAGAGGGGACAGAGGAGGGTTTGGCTAGTTGGGCGTCTAGCCCTCAAAGCTAAGATTAAACCCAGGCCACAGCTCATGCACTCCGACTCCTCTCAATTCTGCAATTGGGTCCCAGCTCAGTGTGGCCATATCGCCCTCTTGCGGTGGGGAGCGGGACTCCGCCTGGAGAGGAGAACAACCGCCAGGGGCAGAGACAGCAGCAAAGACGGGAAGCTCTTCTTGGATCCAAGGCAGATGAGAGGAGGGAAAAAAGGTATCACCAGAGGGACACTCTTCATTGTGACTTTCTTTTTTTAAATTTATTTTTAAAATTCATATTTGGCTATTTTTTTTTTTAGATGGAGTCTCGCTCTGTCGCCCAGGCTGTACTGCTGTGGCACGATCTCGGCTCACGGAAACCTCCTCCTCCCGGGTTCAAGCGATTCTCCGGCTCAGCCTCCCGAGTAGCTGGGATTACAGCTGCAGGTCACCACGCGCCGCTAATTTTTGTATTTTTGGTAGAGCCCAGGGTTTCACCATTTTGGTCAGTCTGGGTCATCGAACTCCTGACCTGGTGATCTGCCCGCCTCGGCCTCCCAAAGTGCTGGGGTTACAGGCATAAGCCACAGCGCCCGGTGAGACTTTTTCCATTTTTCCTCTCCCTTTCTGCTTCCCAAACCCAGTTCTCCCACTTATCCTGCCTACTATTAAAACTGTTTTGTAATGAGAAACATTTACGAGGTGTTTTCACAAACTCCATTTCATGTGAGCTACTCTCACCCCCTTTTCTCACCTCTCTTCCCCTTCCAGAAAGAGAAGAAAAAAACTGGAAAACAAAACAAAACAAACAAAAAATTTACACATGTCTTTCTAGTATCTTGCAAAGGATGGGTCTGCCCGCACCTTTGGTTTAGGTTCCAGGACTAGTTATCTTGGAGCTGAGATCCAAGCTTGATCAAAATGCCGCAAGCCTGCTAAATAATTATTTTTTGTTTTAACTTTTTTATTTTTATTTTTTAAGAGACAGGGATCTGCCACAAGTTTCCTAGAGGAAAAAAAGTATTTTAATAAAAATAAAGAAAATGTAAAAAAGAAAAAAAAGAAAAAGAAAAAAAAGAGGAGGGGTCTCAGTGTGTTAGGCTGAACTTGAACTCCTGGAAGCATCCTCCCACCCGAGCCTCCCAAGCAGCTGGGATTATAGGTACACACTATTGTGTCCGGCTAGTTAATTAACGTTTTCTTTTTTTTTTTTTTTTTCTGAGATGGAGTCTCGCTGTGTCACCCAGGCTGGAGAGCAGTGGTGTGATCTTGGCTCACTGCAACCTTGAACCAGGGTTCAAGCAATTCTCCTGCCTCCACCTCCTGAATAGCTGGGATTACAGGCATGCACCATCACACCTGGCTAGTTAATTAACTTTTTAAAAAATTAATCAAATTATGGGCTGGATGTGGTAGCTCATACCTGTAATCCTAGTACTTTGGGAGGCTGAGGCGAGCAGATCACTTGAGGTCAGGAGTTCGAGACCAGCCCGGCCAACATGGTGAAATCCCCGTCTCTACCAAAAACACAAAAATTTAGCCAGGCATGGTGTTGTGACCTATCGTCCCAGCTACTCAAGAGGCTGAGGCAGGAGAATTGCTTAAACTAAGGAGGTAGAGGTTGCACGGAGCAGAGATTGTGCCACTGCACTCCAGACAGAGCAAGACTCCATCTCAAAAAAAAAAATTAATCAAGTTATAACAAAAACAGAAAAACGCACAAATCATAAATGTACCATTCAAATAATTTTCATAAAGTGAATACACCTGTGTAATTAAACCTCCAAAAAAGAGAACATTACCAGCATTCCCTAATGCCCACCTTCATGTTCCTCCCAGCCACATGTTCCTCCCCAACGGAACTTCAATTATGATTTTTAACATCACAGATTAATTTCATCTGCTTTTGAATTTCATATAGAAGGAATCACACAATACGTACTCACATATATGCCTTTTGCTGAACACCGTGAAATTAATCTATATCATTGCACACCATTCTTTCCTATTGTGCTACTATCCCGTTGTAGAAATATACCACAGTGTATCCATTTTATTCATGGTAAACATTTGGGGATTTATAATTTAGGGCCATTATAAGAGTGCATTGAACATTCTTGTATTCATGAAAAAACAGCATTTTCTAGAGTGATCAAAGGGATTAATGGGACATTTATACACCTAGAAACAGGATTTATATATATGAATATAAGAAAACAACAGGCATTATGAATCCTATTTATTTATTGAACGTCCATGTTTATTGCAGCGCTATTGACAATAGCCAAGATATAAAATCAACCTAAAAGTGTCCGTCATCAAATGAATGGGTAAAGAAAATGAGGTGTATATACACAACGGGATACAATTCAGCCATAAGAAAAGAAAACCTTGTCATTTTCAATCATGTGGATGAATCTGGAGGACATTATGTTAACTGAAATAAGCCAGACAGAAAAACAAATACCTCAAGATCTCACTCATATGTGGAATCTAAACAAGTTGACCTCGTTGAATCAGAGAGCAGAATGGTGGTTAGCAGGGGCTGGGGTTTGACGGGGAGAAGGTTTGGGGAGATGTCTGTCAAAGCACACCTAATCACAGTTAGATAGGAGGAATAAGCTCAAGAGACCTGCCACACAGCAGGATGACTGTAGTTAATGATGATGTACTGTATCTTTGAAGAATGCTAAGACACTCGATGTGAAGTGCTCTCACTACAAAAATGATAACTCTGAGGTAAAGCACTTAATTGGCTAGAATTAACCATTCTACAATGTATATACACTTCAAAACATCGTGTTGTACTCACATATATGCCTTTTGGCCAACGTGATGAAACCCCATCTCTACTAAAAATGTAAAAATTAGCCGGGCATGGTGGTGGGTGCCTGCAATTCATCATTAAAAATGTCCATCATCAAATGAATGGATAAAGAAAATGTGGTGTACAGATACACAATAATTGTATATACACAAAAATGTATATCCACACAAAAATTTTATGATAAATGCATAAAATTTTATCTGATAATTTTAAAAGTAAATAAATCATATATCAATATCTTTATATATATCTCTCTCTATATATATATTTTTTTTAATTTTTTCTTTGAGACACGGTCTCACTCTGTCACCCAGGTTGGAGTGCAGTGTTGTAACTATGGCTCACTACAGTCTCAACCTCCTGTGCTCAAGCAATTTTCCCACCTCAGCCTCCCAGATAGCTGGAACTAGAGGTGTGCATCATCATGCCTGGCTAACTGTTTGGGGAGTGGCATGTAGAGACAGGGTCTCACTCTATCGCCCAGGCTGGAGTGCAGTGGTGCAATCTCCACTCTCTGCAACCTCCATCTCCCGGGTTCAAGCAATTCTCCTGCCTCAGCCTCCTCAGTAGCAAGATTACAGGTGCATGCCACCATGCCCAGCTATTTTTTTTTTTTTTTCTGAGATGAAGTTTCGCTCTTGTTGCCAAGGCTGGAGTGCAATGGCACGATCTCGGCACACCGCAACCTCTGCCTCCCGGGTTCAATTGATTCTCCTGCCTCAGCCTCCTGAATAGCTGGAATTACAGGCAGGGAACCACCACACCCATCTAAGTTTTGTATTTTTAGTAGAGATGAGGTTTCACCATGTTGGCCAGGCTAATCAGAAACTCCTGACCTCATGATCCGCCTACCTGAGCCTCCAAAAGTCCTGGGATTACAGGCGTAAGCTCTACTGTGCCCGGCCTAATTTTTGTATTTTTAGTAGAGATGGGGTTTCACCATGTTGGCCAGGCTGGTCGCAAACTGGCTAGTCTCAGACTCCTGACCTTGTGATCCACACAGCTCGGCTTCCCATAGTGTTGGGATTACAGGCATGAGCCACCGCGCCTGGCTAGGAATGAATCTTTTATGTCCTGCTCTGGCAAAAGGTCTTGAGTGAAATGAGAAGACATAACTGGGTGTTTGCTCCTGTCTCCTGTCTCTTCACATTCCAGGGCTCTTTCCTTTGCTCCCGGCAGGTGATCACGTCTGGCTTAGATACAGCAAGACCCAGGGAGGCCAGGTTTCTATAGTTCTCTAACATCACATCCCTATACAAATTCTGCTATGCAGGGTCCAGCCATTCCCACTCCTCTGGAGAGAATATGGCCACAACCTTGAATGTCAACAGACCCGTTTCCCAGCGTCTAGGGTGTCCTGGTGTTCTCCTTACGGATCTCCGAGTACCTGCAGATCCCAGGGTTGCCAATCACAGCCCATTCTTGTATTTAGTTTTTGGAAAATATATGTACACATTTCTGTTGGCTTTATAACTAGGAGTGACATTGCTGGGTCAGAGGATTGCTTTCACCGATACTGCCAGCTTTCCAAAGTGTTGTACTCATCTTTTTTTTTTCTTTTTTTCTTTTTTTCTTTTTTGAGATGGAGTCTTGCTCTGTCACCAGGCTGGAGTGCAGTGACGAAATCTCGGCTCTCTGCAACCTGTGCCTCCCTGTTCAAGCAATTCTCCTGCATCAGCCTCTCGAGTAGCTGGGACTACAGGCGCATGCCACCACGCCTGGCTAATTTTTTTGTATTTTAGTAGAGATGGGGTTTCACCATGTTGGCCAGGATGGTCTTGATCTCCTGACTCGTGATCTGCCTGCCTCGGCCTCCCAAAGTGCTAAGATCACAGGCGTGAGCCACCATGCCCAGCCCCCAAAGTGTTGTACTAATTTACATTCCCATCAGCAATATATGAGAATTTCATGTTTTTTCACAACAATTGGCATGTTATTTTCCATTTAGTTATCTTGGTATGTGGGTAATGGTATTTATTACCTTGTACTTTTAATTTACATTTCCCTAATGACTAAAGCACCTTTTCAGGAACTTATCAGCCATTTGGTTTGGATATCTTCTTTTGTCAAGTGCCTATTTAAAGCTTTTAGGCAAACAATTTAAAGTCTAAATTTATCCACCATGAATGTGATAAGACCATTGTTAAAAATAAAATAAAATAACGAAAAAACAGTCTCTAAAACGGAAATTTTTTATAAAATAAATAAATAATTAAAAATTTTTAAAAAGACTACTGTTAAGTATGCAATTTAATCCCAAAGAAGCAAGCTCTATTCGTGGGCAACATTGAGAGATAATCCTTACACCTGGATGGTATCTGCATGACCTCATTTGGCTAATACAGCAAGTACTCTGGAAAGTAGAAAGCTAAGGTTATACTGCTTTACCTGGAAGGGAGCCGTCTTGGAGGGGTTGTGACATGCTCAAAATAAGTGGGAGAACCAAGATTCTCAAAGTTTGGCAACTTCCTGACCAAAAACTCATTTCACCATAGTAGTTCTCAACCCCATTTAATTCCTCCACCTTTATAATAAATATTTTATATCATCCCCTTTACTACAACAAGATTAAATTTATAATTTCGAAAGATAATCAAGCCAAGCACGTGGTGTCCACCTGTAGTCCCAGCTACTCTGAGGCAAGAGGGTCTGTTCGAGTCCCTGGAGTTCGAGGCTGTAATATACTACGCTCATACCTGTGAATAGCCACTGCCCTCCAGCTGGGCAACACAGTGAGACCCTATCTCTAAAAAAAAAAGATAGTTGGCTGGGCGTGGTGGCTCATGCCTGTAATCCCAGAACTTGGGAGGCCAAGGTGGGCAGATCACAAGGTCAGGAGATCCAGACGATCCTGGCTAACATGGTGAAACCCCATCTCTACTAAAAATACAAAAAATTAGCCAGGGGTGGTGGCACATGCCTGTAGTCCCAGCTACTCAGGAGGCTGAGACAGGAGAATTGCTTGAATCCAGGAGACGGAGGTTGCAGTGAGCCGAAATCGTGCCACTGCCCTCCAGCCTAGGCAGCAAAATGAGACTCTGTCTCAAAAAAAAAAAAAAAAAAAAAAAAGATAATCAATATATTGCTTCTATGGTATAAAAAGGAAATGTAAGGATAGTAATTTATAATAAATAATTACTGGCCTGGCACAGTAGCTCATGCCTGCAATCCCAGAACTTTGGGAGGCCAAGGTGGAAAGATCACTTGAGCCCAGGAGTTCAAGAACAGCCTGAGCAACATAGGAAGACCTTGTCTCTACAAAAATTAAAAAAAAAAAAAAAAAAAAAAAGCCAGGTGTGGCGGCACATTCCTGTGGGCCCAGTTACTTGGGATACTGAAGAGGGAGGATCATTCAGGATTGCTTGGGCCTGGGAGGTAGAGACTGCAGTGAGCCATGACCACACCATTGCACTTCAGCCTGTGAATTTATCCACCACAAATGTGATAAGAGCATTGTTAAGTATTCAATTTAACCCCAAACAAGCAAGTTCTATTCGTGAGAGAGTTTGAGAAATAATCCTTATACCTATACGGTTATTTGCATGATCTCATTTGGCAACAGAGCAAATGTTCTCAAAATAAATGTTCTCTGTCTCAAAATAAAATAATAATCACAATGATTACAAATAGAATAACTAATAACTATATAATTATAAGTAAAATAACAAATCTTGGGCACAGCTATATTAGAACATGTAATGAAATGATAGATACTTTCCTCTACAAACAGGCTGTTTGATTTTTGTTTGAAACAGACTGACGAGATTTTCCACATTGGTAAACAATTCTAGGTAAAATTGTGAACAAAACAAAGTATGATAATCTTTTACATGGTAGTTGTATTCCAGGGAAATTAACTGTGGTAATTTTTGACATGCTTTTTAAATCATTATATGAGTTTTAGGCTCAGATAATTATGGACAGTTTTTCACCTACATGAATATCTGAGGATACATTCAAAAGCTGGACAATTGTTTATTCTACAGGATTGTCACATTCAGTGCAGAACAACATAGCAACCCTGGCTCCATGCCCTCTAAATGGCAGTGGGGTCCCCCAATCATTGTGACAACCCACAGCTCCTTGGGGTGGCACTTCTCCTACTGGCAATACTATACTACAGGCCCTGTCCAGAAGGTTCCAGTCTGAAATATGCAATGTAACCAGCAAGCTGTGGTTTGGCTGAGAAAGACCTAGGTTTGGCACTCAGCCATTCACTGGCAGTGAGACCCCGAGCAAACCACTTCATGTCTCTGAGCCTCGGTGTCCCAGCTATGAGGCTGGCCTCTGCATTTTGCAGTAGCAGCAGCAGCATTCACTATGTCACTACACCTGCTGCAAGCTGTGTGGAGCGTCTGTGTCCCTCCCACTCCATTGCTCAGCCCCTCATTCAAGCACCACCCAGCCCTGCCCCATGTTGGCAGAGATTTGCAAGGTTGACCAGCTAGTGACTCATGCACATAGTGCTTTTGATTTTCCCACTCTCTGTTGATAAATGTGTTCAGCAGTAATATGGAAGATATTAGTATGAACTATCACTATCAGGAAAAAAGTGTCAAATTGTGTATCTATTGGCTCAGTAGAAAATACTCCTTAAGGCCGGGCACAGTGACTCCTGCCTGTAATCCCAGCATTTTGGGAGGCCGAGGTAGGAAGATCATGAGGTCAGGAGATCGAGACTATCCTGGCCAACATGGTGAAACCCTGTCTCTACTAAAAATACAGAAATTAGATGGGCATGGTGGCACACACTTATAATCCCAGCTACTTGGGAGGCTGAGGCAGGAGAATCGCTTGAACCCCGGAGGCAGAGGTTGCAGTGAGCTGAGATCATGCCATTGTACTGCAGCCTGGGCAACAGAGCAATACACCATCTCAAAGGAAAGAAAGGAAAGGAATGGGAGGGGGAGAGAGGGGAGAAGGAAGGAAGGAAGAAGGAAGGAAGGAAGGAGAAAGAAAATGAAATACTCCTTAAGGTTTTAGCTATTGAAAAAATATTCTGTTTGACACTTTCTCAAGTCCAAATGCAGTAGCTCATCATAACCAAAGTCTTGGTAAATGTAACACTTCCCCACTGGGATCCCAACTGCAGGCCTTGTTAGCACATGCCTTCTTGAAATGTGTGATAATTAACTGCTTGAAAAATAGAAATCAAATTAGTGAGTGATGTCACAGTGGATTCAAAAGAATGACTACAACTTAAATTCAAAGGCACAGGGGTGCAGAATATGAACATATTGTTGTTCAAGTATAGTTTTTAAAAAAGTTAATAACATGAATTTATGCAAATATAAAATTAAGATACATCAAATATTTTATTCAACTCAATTAATAAAGGAACCAATAAGATATTTTTAAAAATTCAAATGAGAATTTTACCTACAGAGATTTATATTCACCACTGGACAAAGTTTTTTTTGTTGTTTGTTTGGTTGTTATTTGAGACAAGCTCTCCCTCTGTCATCTAGACTGGAGTACAGTGGCATGATCACAGCTCACTGCAGCCTCCACCTCCCAGGTTCAAGCAATCCTCCTGACTCAGCCTCTCAAGGAGCTGGGATTACAGACATGTGCCACCATGCCGGGCTAATTTTTTGAATTTTTTGTAGAGATAGGATTTCACTATGTTGCTCAGGCTGGTCTCAGACTCCCGAGCTTAAGCGATACACCTGCCTTGGCCTCTCAAAGTGCAAGGATTATAGGTGTGAACCACTGAGCCCCGCTGGACAGAGTATTTTTAAAGTTCTATGAACAGAAATCATTTGCATTACTATGGACAAGAAGCATTTGTATTGCTATCAATTTCTACAACTAAACTTCTACCCTAAAGGCTGTAAAACAATCTGATCTTAGTCCCCTATTGCTGCTGTAGCAGATTACCCATAAACTTCATAGCTTAGAGCAACACACATTTATCTTACAATCCAGTTGGAGTATCTGACAGTGGAGGGCAGAAGCCCTAAATGAGTTTACTTGGCTGAAATCAAGGTGTTGGTGGGGCTGTGTTCCTTTCAGAGGCTCTAGGGGAAAACCCGTTTCTTCACTTTTTCTACCTTTTTTTTTTTTTTGAAAGGGAGTCTCTTTTTGTCATCCAGGCTCGAGTGCAGTGGCACGATCTCTGGCAACTCCCTGTTAAAGCGATTCTCCTGCCTCAGCCTCCCCAGTAGCTGGGATTACAGTCATGCATCACCACACCCGGCTAATTTTTTTTTTTTTTTTTTTTTTTTTTGAGATAGAATCTCGCTCTGTTGCCCAGGCTGGAGTGCAGGGGCATGACCTCGGCTCACTGCAGCCTCCGCCTCTTGGGTTCAAGCAATTCTCTTGCCTCAGCTTCCCAAGCAGCTGAGATTATAGGTGCCCGCCACCACGCTAGGCTGCTTTTTTTTTTTTTTTTTGTATTTTGATTAGAGATGGGGTTTCATCGTGTTGGCCAGGCTGGTCTTGAACTCCTGACCTCAAGTGATCCGCCCGCCTTGGCCTCCCAAAATGCTGGGATTACAGGCATGAGCCACTGTGCTTGGCTGCTTTTTCTACCTCCTAGAGACTACCCACATTCCTTGGCTCCTGGCCTATTCCTCCATGTCCAAAGCCAGTAATGGTTTTGGTTGAGTCCTTTTCACTCTGCGTCATCTCAAGTTCTCTGCTTCCATGGTCGCACCTTCAACTCTGACTCTCTGCCTCCCTCTTTCATTTATAACCTTGTAATTACATTGGGCCTACCTGTATAATCCAGGACAATATCCCCATTTGAAAATCTGTCAGGCTGGGTGTGGTGGCTCATTCCTGTAATCTCAGTACTTTGGGAGGCCAAGGTGGACAGATCACTTGAGGTCAGGAGTTCAAGACCAGCCTGGCCAACATGGTGAAACCCTGTATCTACTAAAAATACAAAAATTAGCTGGGCTTGGTGGTGGGCGCCTGTAGTCTCAGCTACTCAGGAGGCTGAGGCAGGAGAATCACTTGAGCCCAGAAGGCAGAGGTTGCAGTGAGCAGAGATCATACCACTGCACTACAGCCTGGGTGATAGAGCAAGACTCTGTCTCAAAAAATAAAAAAAAAATAAAGATCCATCAATGACATAAACTCCTATAGAGTCAGATCCTCCTCAGAGAATGTGTGAGACTACACCCTACAATCCACTGAAAGGACACCCAATAATCTCTTTTACCTTTTCCTAGTCTTTAACAGTTTTCCTGGCAATGTCAAGGTTCATAGCAAGGGTGATTTTGCAAAACACAAGATCACACAGCCCTGGGCCCATGGTCCCTGTGAACAACCAACCACCTGAGCAGGGAAGCAGCTGCCCCTTTCACCAGGACATGGTCATTTTGTCCCTACCCAGCCAACCTGGCTTGTTTCCCTTGGCCCCTGCGAGGGTGAGAGTTTTTTACCCCTGGCTACTGATTAATCATATTACATTCCCTTCCCTCCATCCTGGAGGGATGAAAATGGAGCAGAAACATTTAACCTATAGACTGGGAAAGAGAAGGAGACAAGGAGGGAAAAGAGACATACAAGTATTAATGGGACACAAAGCCAACCCTTGTCCATTTCATACTTTTGTGTAGATCTGGCATTGTCCCAGGGCTGGGGCAAGAAGTAGAGGCAACAGAGAATGGCGTGGAGATGTCTCTTCGCACTGCCCTCTTTCCCGAACCCATCTGGCTCTTGTGGAATAAGGGGGAGCCAGGACATCCCCTATAACAAATCCAAGATGGCTTCATGCTATTAACTATCTGGCCGTGGTGAAACAGAAGTAGCTAGACACTCTTGATTAAGCCAACAATTTCCAAACTACTCCTGCTCAAAGCCCCATTTAACACTGACTTTTCCCACTGGTTAGTTACTCATCTCCTCCTTCCTGAGCAAATCTTCCCAAACAAATGGCAATTGACTAAGACATAATGAGGAGCTGCCTGATGGAGGCCAGACCATCGTTTCAGTCAAAGCCAGAGTAATTCATTCCTTCCCCAAGCAAACACCAATTGAGCCTCTGATGAGTGCTAGGTACCACATCCGGCTCTGTGGGAAATACAAGTAAGCCTACAGTCCTGCCTTCGAGGAGCTCCCAGTCCAGTGGGTGGAGAGGTAAGGGTGAAATTGCATGTCCAAAAGCAAAGAGAGGGAAGAAGAGAATTTCAGAATGATGGAAGAGCAGTAGAGAAAGCACAGATAGGTGGACATGGAGGGCTGTGTTCTTGGCTGGGAGCTTCAGGTAGAAAGAAGCGGCTGGGAGGTGAGACTGCAGGAGGAGAGTAGGGCCAGGTTCATAAAAGTGTGCCTTGAAACTGGGGTTCAACAAGTCCCTCATTTGCTAGGTGTTTTTTGAGTACTTCCCATGCACCCAATACTGAGTCAAGGACGGCTAACATAAATATAACTGAATATGAAATGCCTCTACCCCCAGTAAATCAGTCTAGTGAAGAGAAAGAGCTATGGAAAGACTTCCAGTAGAGCAAGTCAAGTAAGACAATAGATGTGCTTAAGTGCTAAGAGAACCAGGCCCACAGGAATAGGGAGAGGAAGGCAGCCCCCTTGGGAGGTTTTGCGAAGGAGCTATATAATTAGTAACATGGAGATACAAGGAATTAGGGGATGACAACTCATAATCTACTCCAAGGGTCTATGCTTATAGACACTCTAAAGGCACAACACTCATCACGTCCAGCTCAGTTGGGTAGTTGATGGCTCAGTACCCATTGTATCAAGACAATCTGAGGGCAGATTTCAATCCTGCACACATTCCTTTTTTCCCTTCTGCTGCATGTACTTGCTCCTGCATTACATGCATTGGCCTGGTTGCTCCCTGCCCTGTAGCTCTGCAATGAAACTCAGGATTTGATTTCTTCAGACTTTTGACCTTGGACTCACTGTCTGGCTGTAGTTGTTTAAATTGCCGATTCTATAAAAGGCCTTTCGGTCACATCAACTGCTGCTGCCAGTTATTCAGTAACCAACTCACAAGCTCTGAGATTCCCAGTCAGGTGAGAAGGAAGAGATCGCAGGGACTCCACACTCACTCCGCTTGGCTAACTTGGCATTGTAAAAAAACTTTCTCCTTCTAGAGGTGAATTCCAGCTTTTACAGTCAGAGGAGCCAAAATTCTGAGCCGGCAGCGCCATTCCCATCCTCCCCCAGTGCTGGCCGAGTGCACAGTCTTCTCCCTGCTCCCAACACGGGGCCAAAGCCTCAGCTGCTTCATGTCGTCCTGCTTTGTTGGCATCATTTTTTGACCCTCCTGTCCTCATGCTTTGGGGGCAAGGAAAATCACAGAACGATTTCTGTTTTCTTGCCCTACTGAGAAACTCTGAAATGGTTTGTGCCCCTCATGTAGTCAGAGAGAACTTGAACAGAATCCATTCTGCTGGATTCCTCATGGCACCATTTGGAATACAAAAGACCCCGACAGGCATCAGCCGTCTGGCGTTTGAGCTAAGGAAGGAGACAGTGAGCCTCTCTTTCATGGAATTCTGCTTTCTGGCTCTGGATTTGACCTGTGTGCAAATTTCCAGGAAGGCTTGAGCATGATGCTCTCAACCAGCTCAAATGCCCTAGGAGGTGGCCTTATAGAAATGGTAGCCTTGTGGTATGGCACAAAGGGATGCTGGCTACCTGTCGACACCTGCTCACCAGTCTGGCCGAGCCCTGAGACTGGCTGGGCCTGTCCACAGCACTGAGGCCCATGGGGACAACACTAGCTGTGTGCATGCCCATACAGGTAAGTGTCATTTATGCTATGGGATGGGACTTGCTGAATGCCCCTTCTCCAATAACCTGCCAGTTCCAATCCATCTGTACTCTCCTCTTTTTCTTCATGCTGGTCTTTTTCTCTCCCCCACTTTTTCTGAATTTCAACTAGCAATAATCATGCCTTGGATAAACCTCATTGGCTACAATACTGCCACTGTGCAAAGCTCTGGCCATTTTTTTTTCTGCAGGAATCTGTCCATAGGCCAAACCCCAAAAGTTTCGAGTCTTGAGCCAACTCATCAACAAGAGCCAGTCCAACAAACCCGGCTACAAACACATCCAGTCTTCTGGTTTTGGTGACTGTCAATACCAGACACACTCTGGTGGGGATGAGGGGTGGGAAGGGGTTTGTCCAACATGAGACCCCAGGACAGCTGGGCCATAGAACTTGGGAAGCCATTGCCATTTTTATCACCCATTTGTCACAATAATACTGAGACTCACCTGTTTCAAGATCCCTGTTTCAAGGGTGGTGTCCTGAAACCAGCTCAAGTGGCGGCACCCTCCTCAGCCACTTGCTGGCATCACTCACAGACCACCTCCCAGTCACACCTTACTTTCTGATGTGGCCTTCATCGGGTCCAGCCCAGGCCACTGGCCAAACACATGTGTTTTTAGGGTAGATAATTCCTTATGAGTGACCATCTTCCATCAGCCTCATGCCAACTGCCACTTGTATTTACATACACTGTCCAGCACTGGGTAAAGCACTTAGTAGGCTCTTTATACAGGGTATCATTTTCATTATCATTGTGCTTTGTGGTGCTTTCTAAATAAACAGTTTTTGAGTTCAGAACCAAAATTGTCATCCAGGCATTCCAACCGTAACGTCTTGCCATGGTCTCAATTCAACATCATTTTTTGTTTTTGTTTTGAGACGGAGTCTTCCTTTGCCGCTTTGTCACCCAGACTGGAGTGCAATGGCGCCATCTTGGCTCACTGCAACCTCCCCCTCCTGGGTTCAAGCAATTCTCATGCTTCAGCCTCCCAGGTAGCTGGGATTACAGACATGCACCACCATGCCCAGCTAATTTTTGTGTTTTTAGTAGAGACAGGGTTTCGCCATGTTGGCCAGGCTGGTCTGGAACTCCTGGCCTCAAGTGATCCACCCACCTTGGCCTTCCAAAGTGCTGGGATTACAAGTGTGAGCCACCCTGCCCAGCCAAATTCAACATAATTAAAACTGAATTCATTCCCTCCAAATCAGGTTTTTCCTTCCAACTCCTCTATTTCTATTACCAATTTCTCAGTCTCTGGGATTTAAAAACCTGAAAATCTTCCCTCTAAATCCCCTCTAACAATTATCTCTCATATTTAATCAATTTTCTGATACTTTAGAATAGATTCTTTTTGAATGCTTCCCTAACAGTAGTTCTCAACCCTGGTTGTTCATTAGAATTATTAGAGGAGGCATTTTAAAATAAAGATGCGGGTTATGCCTGGGACCACCTCCCTCATACTGCCGTGTGGGTTACTCACTACACTAGGGTGAGGGCATTGTTCCAGCTCATGCTCTGCTTGCTAAGCCTTTGGCCCTGGCATGGAACTACCTTTGATGGGAGAAAAGGGAGCCTTTTTGAACTCAGACAAAGGCACTGTAAGGGCTAAGAAAGGCCTGGCCATTCCCCTGAAATTCTGATTGAGCAGATGTAGGCATTTATAGTTTAAATAGGGAGACATATAAACTTTACCCTTTTTTTTTTTGAGACAGAGTCTCCCTCTATCGCCTGGCTGGAGTGCAGTGGTGCTATCTCAGCTCACTGCAACCTCCGCCTCCCAGATTCAAGCAATTTTCCTGCCTCAGCCTTTCAGATAGCTGAGATTACAGGCACACACCACCACACCCAGGTTGTCCAACATGAGACCCCGTGACAGCTGGCCATGGAACTTGGGAAGCCATTGCCATTTTTATGCCATGGAACTCGGGAAGCCATATGCCATTTTGTATTTTTGGTAGAGACGGAGTTTCACCATGTTGGCCAGGATGGTCTCGATCTCATGACCTTGTGATCCACCCACCTCAGCCTCCCAAAGTACTAGGATTACAGGCATGAGCCTCTGCACCCGGCCAAATTTACTCTTAAACAGTGGTGTTCCCTTCGCCCTCTTTTTTGTGATATTATTGTTATACATTTTACTTCTTTGTGTCATACATACAACAGTACACTGTTATAATTATTACTTTTAATTTTTAATTAAATTTTTTTTTAAATTTTGAAATGAGGCCTTGCTATGTTGCCCAGGCTGGTCTCAAACTCCTGGCCTCAAGTGATCTGCCTGTCTTGATCTCCCAAAGTGCTGGAATTACGGATGTGAACCACTGTACCTAGCTCTAATGATTACTTTGAAAGAATCTGAACGAAGAAGGCCAAGTACATATTTATAGAGTTAGTTATATTAATCTTCTTATTTACACTTCCCATTCTTCTTGATTTCTTCCTATGGATTTGAGTTCCCATCTGGTGTCATTTCCTCACTCCAATATAGCTCTGCTCCCACCTGCCTCCTTTGTGCTGTTATTGTCAAGTATATTATATTTTTACATGTCATAGGCCTAAAAATATAATTCTATGCATATTATTTTACGTAGCTGCTTTTTAAGTGAACTCTAACTCAAAAACCATAAAATTCGCCCCTCAATGGTTATTGGTGACTAATGATGAGCATCTTTTCCTGTGCTTTTTGGCCATTTTTCTCTCTTCTTCAGAGAAACGTCGATTTCAATTCTTTGATCATTTTAAAAATTGGGTTATTTGTCTTCTTATTGCTGAGTTGTAGGAGTTACTTTTTTCTTAATCTGTGCTTTTCTTTTTTTTTTCTTTTGAGACAGGGTCTCACTCTGTTGCCCAGGTTAGAGTGCAGTGGCACCATCTCAGCTCACTGCAGCCTCCACCTCCCAGGTTCAAGAGATCCTCCCACCTCAGCCTCCTGAGTAGCTGGGACCACAGGTATGCACCACCATGCCCAGCTAATTTTTTTATTTTTTATTTTTTTGGCAGAGCTGAGGCTTCACCATATTGCCCAGGCTGGTCTTGAACTCCTGACCTCAGGTGATATGTCCACCTTGGCCTCCCAAAGTGCTGGCATTACAGGCATGAGCCACCATGCCCAGCCTAGGAGTTATTTTTTGTATTTTCTTGATATAAGTCATTTATCAGATAAGAGATTTGCGAATGTTTTCTCTGATTCTGTGGGTTGTCCTTTCACTTTCTTGATGTCCCTCACAGCACAATTTTTTTTTTTTAAACAGAGCCTCACTTGATCACCCAGGCTGAAAGGCAGTGGCACCATCTTAGCGCACTGCAACCTCTGCCACCTGGGTTCAAGTAATTCTTCTGTCTCAGCCTCCCGAGTAGCTGGGATTATAGGCGCCTGCCACTGTGTCTGGTTAATTTCTGTATTTTTAGTAGAGACAGAGTTTCACCATCTTGGCTAGGCTGGTCTTGAACTCCTGACCTCATGATCCACCCGCCTTGGGCTTCCAAAGTGCTGGAGTTACAAGCATAAGCCACCGCGCCTGGCCTACAAAATTTTTTTAACAAAAAATACAGTTTTAATTCTGATAAATTCCAATTTATCTGTTTTTTTTTTCTTTTGTTGCTTTTGCTTTTGGTGTCATGTTTAAGCAACCATTGCCTAGTTCGAGGTCACGAAGATTTACCTGTATGTTTTCCTTTTTATGCCTCTCACAACTGAAGAATACCTGTATGTTTTATCATTTTAGTTCTTACATTTAGGTCTTGGAACCCATATTGAGTTAAGTTTTGTATGTGATGTAAGGTAGGGGTCCAACTCCCTTCTTTTACATGCGGATATCCAATCACCACAGCATCGCTTTTGATAAGACAGTTCTTCCCTTGTTGAATGGGCTTGGCATTTGTATTTACTTCCTAGGGCCACTGTAGCAAATGACCACAAATTGGGTGCCTTAAAACAACAGAACTTTTTTTACATCTTACAGTTCAGGAGGACAGAAGTCCAAAATCAAGATGTCATCAGGGTCGGTTCTTCTGGAGGCCCCTAAGGATAAACCATCCTACCCCTGTCTCCATGCTTCTGCTAGCTGCTTGCAGCCCTGGGCATTTGTTGGCTTGTAGAGGCAGGACTCCAATCTCTGCCTTCATCATGTGGCATTCTCCCTGTGTCTTTCTCTCTGTCTCCTTTCTTCTAGGACACCAGTCATATTGGAGTCAGGACCCATCCTGATCTCAGGACCTCATCCTATCTTAACTAATTATATCTCCAAAGACCCTGTTTCCAAACCAGACTACATTCTGAGGTTCCTCATGGACATGAATTTTGAGGTGACACTGTTCAACCTAGTCCAGTCTACCCACTGGTACCCAAAATTCACATCCATCCCATGTGCACAATACACTCGCTCTACTCCACGACTCCCAAAAGTCTTAACCCATCCAGTATCAACTCTAAATCCCAAATCTCATTTAAATATCAACTTGAGAAGTTCCAAAATATCTAAAAAGGTATGGGTGAGACACTGGGAATGCTCCATCTTGGGACAAAATTCCTCTCTGTTCATAGACCTGTTAAACCTAGAAAATAAGTGATCTGTTGCTAAATGCAATGGCGGAACAGGCATAGGATGGACATATTTCCATTCCAAAGGGAGATAAATGAAAGGAAAATGGGGGGTCATTGGTCTAAAGCAAGTCTGCAACCTAGCAGGGCCAATTCCATCAGGTTTCAAAGCCTGAGAGTAATCCTCTGTGACTCGATGCTGTCTTCTGGGCCTCTGTGGTAGCCCTGACTTTGCACTTTCTAGCCTCTGCATTTGTGGCTCTGCCCTCAAAGTCATTCTTCGTCCATTTTATTCTATCTGTTTCTCATTCAGTCTAGCCTGGCAGTGTTTGTGTTGGTATAAAATTCTCAAAAACCTTGTTGGTCTTCTGTGATTTTAAGGGAATCCACACCACTAGACACAAGGGTTTGTCACCAGTTCTTCCTAGAGAGTTACATTCCTGCCTTCTGCTGAGATGGTTGGATCCATGAGTCACATGCCTGATCTCCTTAGCAAATAGGTTGTTGAGGCACAGCCTTGATGTTTTCTCTAGAGCACACTTCCTCATCTTTTGCAATGTGAATAAACTGAGAGCATTCCAAACCATGAAGTTCTGATTACCTTTTGCTTAACATTTTCTTCCTCTATTTCTTTCCTTTTGCATTTTACTATCAGCAGCAAGGAGGAACTAGACCATGTCTTGGATATGTAGGTTAGTATTTTCCATCAATTTTGGGAAGTTTTCAGCCATTATTTCTTTTTTTAAATTTTTTGTTTTATTTTAAGTTCTAGGACATGTGCAGGATGTGCAGGTTTGTTACACCAGTAAATGTATGCCATGGTGGTTTGCTGCACCTGTCAACCTATCACCTAGGTATTAAGCACAGCATGCATTAGTTATGTTTCCTGATGCTATCCCTCTCTCTGTCCCCCATTGACAGGCCCCAATGTATGGCGTTCCCCTCCGTGTCTGTGTATTCAATTATTTCCTTGAATATTTTTTTCTGTCTCTTTCTCTCTCTTCTCTTCTGGTACTATCATTATGTGTATGTTGGTGCATCTAATGGCGTCTCACTTTTCCTTGAGGCTCTCTTCATTTTAATCCATTGTTTTCCTTTTATCATTGCATAACCTCTGTTGATCAGTCTTTAAATTCACTGATTCTGATTTTTATTTATTTATTTAGACAGGGTCTCGTTCTGTTGCCTAGGCTGGAGGGCAGCGGCACAGTCACAGCTCACTGCAGCCTTGATCTCCTGGACTCGAATGATCCTCCCACCTCAGCAGCCCAAGTAGCTGGAACTACAGGTATGCACCACCATGCCCAGCTATTTTTTTTTTATTTTTTGTAGAAATGAGGTCATCTCACTATGTTGCCCAGGCTGGTGTTGAACTCCTGGGCTCAAGTGATCCTCCTGCCTTGCCCTCCCAAAATACTGGGATTATAGACATAAGCCAGTGCACCTAGCCTAATTCTTGTTTTTGACAGAACAAATCTGTTGTTAAGTCCCTGTAGTGACTTTTTCGTTTTGGTCATACTACTTGACATTCTCTATTTGATGAGACATTGTCCTCATATCTCCCTTTACATCCCTTTGCCCCATTGTTAGCCAGGGCCTAGTAGCATGGAGGTTCCTTCTGATGGCTCATGATAAAGCGCAGCCTTGGGCATGCCCAGAATGTTCTCGACTACCAACCAGGGAAGAGTGTAATTTTATTTCCAAGCCTGGCTTCCTAGGAGTTGCCCTGGTCAGAGTAGTTTATTGTTCAGTCATTGTTTGTTCAGAAGTTCTGTTTAAGGCCTCGTGCCAATGAGCCTTCTGCTCTGTGTTAACGGGCCTGCGTGTGGCTTAGAGAATGTTCTCGAATCTGCCCCATGCAGCCAGAAACATGTGCACACCCTTTCCCGACCCCTAGAGCTGAATGTGCTTCCAGGGTGCTTTGATTTCTCTTTCCCTGGTTCTCTGTATGAAATTTCTAGCCACTCTGCCATTTTGCTGTGTCATGGAGCTACCAGCCTCCTCTTAACTGCTCTCTTTCAAGGTCTCTGTTGTTTTCCACAACACCCTTAGGCAGCGTTCTCCAGGCTCTGTTCCAATAAAGCCTGTGTCCTCAAGTAGAGCTCTTAAGCTCTTTGTCCTATTGGCTGCTTTTCTTCCTGGAAGAACCCCAGCCACACTGCATCAGGGCTGGGGTGGGGCCCCGTGTTGCCTGTAGTGACACCTGGCTCTGCGGGTGGGCAGTGGAGGAAGGGGAACCCACTGATCCTCCCTGCTTGACCCTGGTGGTGTAGAACCTCCTCCATTCTACAAACTGGCTGGGAGGAGAAAGGTGAAGTGATCGGGACCCAGTATTCTCAGCCTGCCATGCCTGGAACAGTTTATCCCCTATAGTTGGGGTTGGGTGAGGGGAGGGACCAGATCCTATCTGGAATACAGCTCCTACAGCAAGGACTAGGGAGGGTACGAGAAACCCTGGCGGCCTCCCCCTACCTGGGTGAAACTTGTAGCCACAGACTGGGAGCCAGGAAAAATCTTCTTGTCGAGAATAGAGCTCTCAGGTAGAGCTTCCATAACAGAGAATGGGGAGGAGGAGTAAAAGAATGGGTCATGCCTTAAATGCCATAGACCGACTGATTGTTCTTACCAAGATTTAGATTCTCTTGAATAATATTTCTCCATGTGCTCTATGCCCTTAAGACAATTTCCAGATTTTATATGATTGTATTCTGCTTTTATAATTTTTTTAAAGTTATCTTTGAGACAGAGTCTCCCTCTGTCACCCAAGCTGGACTGCAGTATCACCATCACAGCTCACTGCAGCCTCTGTTTCCCAGGCTCAAATGATCCTCCCCTCTCAGCCTCTTGAATAGCTGGGGCCACAGGTGCGCACCCCCATGCTTGGCTAATTTTTTTAAAAATTGTTTTTGTAGATACAGGGTCTCACCAAGTTGCCTAGGCTGGTCTTGAACTCCTGGGTTCAAATGAACCTCTCACCTCAGCCTCCTAAAGTGCTGAGATTACAGTTGTGAGCCACCATGCCCTGCTCATTTATTCTTTAATATTCTTCACTCATCAGTGAAGACTTCTTTTGAGTACACAGCCCATGATGGCAAGCCTGCCTCTGAAACCAGCAGCATTTGTTTTGTGCTACTTTGCCCAGTTAGCTACCTTCTGTGTAAGGGTGTCGCCTCCCTGGCTGGGCCATGAGATGCTCTTATGCTTTTTTATATCTCCAGTACCCCAGATACTCAGTAATATGTTCAATGTTATGAAACACAAAGCAGTATGAACAACAGAGGAATGGCCTGTACCAGACATCTATGTGACTAATCCCACTGATACATCCACTCAGTATGCTTTTCCTTTTTGTAACAGTTTTATTGAGGTATATTTAATATACCATACAATTAACCCAGTTAAAGTATACAAGTCAATGGCTTTAATAAATTCATGGAATTTCACAACAATTACCATAATTCTAGAACATTTTCATCACCCCCATTAGTAATTATTCCCCATCTTACCCCAAGTTTGCCCCTAGGAAAATCTTCTTTCTGTCTTTATGTGGATTTCCTATCCTACATTTCATTTTATACAAATGGAATCACACACTATGCGCTCCTTTATGACTGGCTTCTTTCACTTAGCACAATGTAGTCAAGACTCAGCCAAGTTGCAGCATGTTTTGGTACTTCCTTTATTTTTATTTTATTTTTGAGACAGAGTCTTGTTCTGTCACCCAGGCTGGAGTGCAGTGGTGCAATTTTGTCTCACTGCAACTTCCATCTCCTGGGTTAAAGCGATTCTCCTGCATCAGGCTCCTAAGTAGCTGAGATTACAGGCATGTGCCACCACACCAGGCTAATTTTTATATTTTAGTAGAGATGGGGTTTCACCATGTTGGCCAGGCTGGTCTTGAACTCCTGATCTCAGGTGATTCGCCTGCCTCAGCCTCCCAGAGTGCCGGGATTACAGGCATGAGCCACCATACCCAGACAATTTTATTTATTTTTGGGGGGGGAAATGGGGGTCTTGCTTTGTGGCCCCAGGCTGGAACACAATGTGATCATAGCTCATCGTAGCCTTGAACTCCTGGGCTCAAGTGATCCGCCTGCCTCAGCCTCCCGAGTAGCTGGGACTACAGGCACATACCACTATGTCGGGCTAATTTTTATTTTTTGTAAAGACAGGGTCTTGCTCCATTGCCCAGGCTAGTCTAGAACTCCAAGGGATCCTCTGACCTCAGCCTCGCAAAGTGCTGGGATTACAAATGTGAGCCACCACACCTGGCTATACCTTTATTTTTATTACTGAATAATGTTTCATGGTATATGCATACCATATCTTATCTAGTCATCAGTTGATTAACATTTATTTCCACCCTTTTTTGACTATTATGAATAATGATTCTTTTTTATTTTTATTTTTATTTTTTTTAAGATGGGGTTTCACCATGTTGGCCAGGCTGGTCTCAAACTCCTGACCTCAGGTGATCCGCCCACCTTGGCCTCCCAGAGTGCTAGGATTACAGGCTTGAGCCACCACGGCCAGCCATGAATAATGATTCTATGGACATTCATGTGTAAGTGTTTATGTGGATATGTTTTCACTTCTCTTGGAGATATACACAGGAGTGGAACTGCTGGGTTCTATGGTAACTCTATGATTAAGCTTTTGAGGAAATGCTAGACTATTTGCCAAAGGACTTGCACCATTTTACGTTCTCACCAGCAGTATATGAGGGCTCCAATTTCTCTACGTCCTCACCAACACTTGTTACTTGCCTTTTTGATACAGCCATCCTGTTGGCAGTGAAGTAGCGGTTCATTTTGGCTTTGATTTGTATTTCCTGGTGGCTAATGATGCTGAGTGTCTTTTCATGTGTTCATTGGACATCTTCTTTGGAGAAATATCTATTCAGACCCTTTCCGCATTTTTAAATTAGCCTATTTGTCTTTTTATTACTTGGTTGCTAGAATACTTAATATATTCCAGATACAAGTCCCTTATCAGACATATGATTTGCACATTTCTCTCATTCTGTGGGTTTTTTCACCTTCTTGATGGTGTCCTTTGAAGCACAGAAATTTTTAGTTTGGTGACATTCAGTTTATCTAATACTTTGTTGTTCATTGCTCTTCTTTACCCTTAAAAATGGTGGATATGAAGATTGTACAGAGAAAGAAAATTCTTATGATGGGTATGCTAATTTGTTAGAACATGATATATATCTAATTCAAACAAAAAAAATTTTTTTGAGACAGGGTCTTGCTTTGTCCCCCAGGCTGGAGTACAGTGGTGGGATCATGGCTCACTGTAGCCTTGACCTCCCAGACTCAGGTGATCCTCCCACCTCAGCCTCCCCAGTAGGTGGGACTGCAGACACACACCAGCAGTCCCGGCTAATTTTTTGTAGAGACAGGGTCTCGTCATGTTGCCCAGGCTGGTCTTGAACTCCTGGGTTTGAGTGATCTGCCTGTCTTGGTCTCCCAAAGTGCTAGGATTACAGATGTGAGCCCCTGCACCTAGCTAAACAGATTTTAACAGAAAAAAAAATTATTGCTCACAAATTCTGAGGAAGTTTGAACAACACTAATTAATCCACGGAAGGCCAAGGACATAGACTTCAGAAAATAGCTAGATTCATAATCTCTAATAGCACCAGGGTGGTGGCTCCAGCTCTCCCCTCACTTATTCTAGTTATATGGCCAGAAACACAATCCCTGGCAGCTCCCAAGTTTACATCTTGTAATTCTGACACCATGGAAAGGTTGCTCATGTGGTTCATGTGTCCACGTTCCTAGCAGAAGCAGATCTGCTACCTGTCCCCTGTCCCTCACAGTACATGCCAACTCCCATCCCCAGCAAGACATCTTATATGCAAAGCTATTTGGCTGGGTGCAGTGGCTCACACCTCTAATCTCAGCACTTTGGGAGGCTGAGGTGGGCAGATCATCTGAGGTTAGGAGTTCAGGACCAGCCTAGCCAACATGATGAAACCCTGTCTCTACTAAAAATACAAAAACTAGCTTGGCATGGGGGCAGATGCCTGTAATCCCGGCTACTTGGGAGACTGAGGCAGGAGAATAGCTTGAACCCAGGAGGTGGAGGCTGCAGTAAGCTGAGATTGTGCCACTGTACTACTCCAGGCTGGGTGACAGAGTGGGGCCTCATGAAGAAGGAGAAGAAGAAGGAGGAGGAGGAAGAGGAAGAAGGAGGAGGAGGAGGAGGAGACGGGAGGAAGAAGAAGAAGGGGAAGAGGAGGAGGAGAAGAAAATAAAAGCAAAGCTATTTTCTGGAAAGATGTATAGGACTTAAAGTGGTCACTGGGGATCTAGGGATAAGGGTGGAGGAGACGGACTGTCACTTTTTATACTTTTTATTATGTGCGTGAATTACTTAAAAATTATTTAAAACAAAGTGAATCTTTATTTAAAGATTTTTTAAAACAAAGTGAATGTTTATAAGAAAAAAATGTGGGGCCGGGTGTGGTGGCTCACGTCTGTAATCCTAGCACTTTGGGAGACCGAGATGGGTGGATCACCTGAGGTCAGGAGTTCAAGACCAGACTGGCCATCATGGTGAAACCCCATCTTATGAAAAAAAAAAAAAAAGAAGAAGAAGAAAAAGGAGACATCACACAGTTTGAAGTTCAGCGTGGCTACAAGGATGGGGGACAGATGAGAAATGGGATGAGAGGAAAGAATGGAAAAATCATGCAGCTCGAAGGGAAGATAGAATTGTGTATGTCTAATGACCCTGTGCTGGCCAGGTGCGGTGGCTTATGCCTGTAATCCTAGCACTTCAGGAGACCGAGGTGGGTGGATCACCTGAGGTCAGGAGTTCAAGACCAGCCTGGCCATCATGGTGAAACCCCATCTTAAAAAAAAAAAAAAGAAAAGAAAAGAAAAAAGAAAAAAGTGTATATAGGAGAAAAGATAGGAAAGAAATATTCTAAATGCTAGCAAGTGACAGATGTATTAAGACAATGAAGTCATGTGTGATTGTTTTCTTTTTTCAATTTTTTTCCCAAATATTTTGGTAAAGTGATTATATAATTTTATACCAAAGATAATTTTTAAAAATAAAACCATGTAAAAGCTAAAGAAACCCTTCAGAGGTGTTTTTGGAAAACAAAATATAAATGAAATAAGTAAACAAATACATACTCTCCTCCCAAATGTATCATTTTGGGAAAAACCTCTGGATTTCCATAAGTTTTGCCTAAAGCAGGGCTGACCCAGACACCCTCTCTCCTTTTGGTGCTGGCAGTCACAGTTGCTACTGGCAAGTGCAGGAATCAGAGAACTGAGCAAAGAAACTTTTCTGTCATCTATGTTAGCCCAAGTCTGATTCTGGGGTAATAAGCTGGGAAATAGCAGTGAGGTTTTAGAAGCCTAGAGATGATGATAAAGCTCCTTGATAAAAGAAGTGAAGTAAGGAACAAAGCCTGCTTGACAGCTCCAGTGTTGCTGAACATAGTCCACCTGGATCTATTCTACAGGGATCTACTCAGCCAAAGACCTAGCTGCAGGGATGACCTTGGATTGCTGTTAGCAGATTCCCTTCAACCTCAGCCCTTATTGCCTCTTTCTCCTTCCCTTAGTAACCTCTTATATAGTCCCCATAAGACTCCCAATCTCTATGAGGCTTTCCCTTAATCTCTAAACTCTGGCCTAACAAAGGTTTCTGGTGATTCTCTCTCCTGAGCAATTGCCATGGCTTTTACTATGTCACCAAATCCATATCAGGGAGCAGAAAGGTTGAGTTGATGACTGGGTAGAAGATGACTAAAGTGAACATATTTCTAACAAACAATTTTAAGTGTGGAGCAGGCACAGCCAGGCAGAATGAATCAGTGACTGGAAGAAAGCTAGCTCTTCCTTTCTCTCCAGCTCCAAGACTCAGCGCCAAGCTGTAGAAGTAGGAATAAGATATTTAGGAGTGGTATTGGTTTTCCTATGGGACTCTCCATTGCTTTTAGAATTAAAGCTTAAGAGATATTTCGTTATATTATTTGTTTATTCATGTTATTACTTCAGCTTGGCCACCATATTTTATACATCAGTGCAAATTGCTTCATAGTTTGCCTGTGGTTGTATGTTAGTGCTGGTACAGGCCATCAAAACCCAGAACATCTCAACATTTAAGGATGTCCCAGGGCTGCGTCTGACCCTTCTAACCTTTCCATTCAAAAAATCAAGCTGACTCCCAAGTTGAGGGAATTAAGGAATGTTCCTGTTCAGAGAGACATTCTCAACTTTGTGTAAGAAAATAGGATGGCAATGAGAACACAAGGACACAGGGAGGGGAACATCACACACCTGGGCCTGTCAGTGGAGGGATAGCATTAGGACAAATACCTAATGCATGTAGGGCTTGAAACCTAGATGATGGGTTGATGGGTGCAGTAAACCACCATGGCACATGTATACCTATGTAACAAACCTGCACATTCTGCACATGTATCCCAGAACTTAAAGTATAATAAAAATAATTTTTTAAAAAAGAGAATAGGATGGAACAAGATGGGTGGCAAAGAGATCTGGCCTGGGACCAAATTCAGAGCTGGCAAACTCCTGGAATAAAGAAGTTTCCCCTTTGTAATATACATCCAGAAGCTCCTGAGATTCAGCTGGTTTCCTGCTATTAACCTGAATTTGCTTCTACTTAATGGATTCTGGTCCCTTTCTCTGGTCCTGTTTTAAGCTCAGGTCATGGTGTCCTAGGGCATGAGGGTGAGGAGCAGGAGCCTCTGTAAGGGGAATAAGGATGGTATATGGAAGGGCACAGGGCAGGTAAATCCAGAGGAGTTTTCAGAGGATGTCAAGATTCCACATGCCAGTTTCAGGCCTGTACAGAGCTAGGAGCCTCTGAGGCCGGATCAGGATTTAAGGAAAAAGAGAGAAGAGCCCAGAAACAAAACAACAAAAGAACATTTTGAAAGCTGGGGGGCTGGCAAATGCAATGTGACATTTTGTTCTTTTTTTTTTAATTGATGTATAATCATTGTATATAATCGGGGGTACATGGTGATGTTTTGATAGATAATATACAGCAATTAGATCAGGGTAAGTAGTATATCCATCATTTCAAACATTTATCATTTCTCTCTTTTTTAAATTCTGTGGAATGAAATCTATTAAATTATGGTACACATAAAGAATTCATGAGCCATTTCTCTTTTGTAATAAATAAGGCAGTGGCCAATTATTACTCATGAACAGCTTTTCTGAGATAAGCTATCGAGTCTCCCTTCTTCTTAACGCTGCTGAAGATTATTTTTGTTCCAGAGATGCAATTCTTTGGATTCTCCAAATGCTCTGTCAGTGTTTCCTCTCCCCAGGTGCCTTTGTTCTTATTGGTGTCTGTGAAGCAGACTCCAATGCCCTGGCCTGTCTTCCACCCAAAGAGACCATGGAGATTAGGCTCAGCCTTGTGCTTGCCTCCCTTTTCCATGGTGTGGCACTGGGAACACATGTGAATACAAATATTCTTGGCTTTCTCAACATCACCCATATTTAATTCTCTCTTTTGTCGCTGACACTGTGAAGGTTCCTGCTCAGAAACCAGATATCCTGCTCTCTCATTTATCATTTCTTTGTGCTGAGAACATTCGATATCTACTTTTTAGCTACCTTTTTTTTTTTAGGTGGAGTCTTCCTCTGTTGCCCAGACACAATCTCAGCCCACTGCTACCTCTGCCTCCTGGGTTCAAGCAATCCTTCTGCCTCAGCCTCCCTAGTAGCTGGGATTGCAGGTGCATGCCACCACACCTGGCTAATTTTTGTATTTTTGGAAGAAATGGAGTTTCACCATTTTGGCCAGGATGGTCTCTAACTCCTGACCTCAAGTGATCCACCTGCCTTGGCCTCCCAAAGTGCTGGGATTACAGGTGTGAGCCACCACGACCAGCCCTTTTAACCATTTGGAACTATATATTACTGTTACATCTAATCATCCTACAGTGGTATAGAACAGGGGTCCCCAGCCTCCAGGCCATGGATGTGTACTGGTCTGTGGCCTGTTAGGAACTGGGCCACACAGCAGGAGGTACTTGAAGCTTTATCTGTATTTACATTTGCTCCCCATTGCTCACATTACTGCCTGAGCTCCACCTCCTTCCAGATCAGTGGCAGCATTAAAGTCTCACAGGAGCTCAAACTCTGTTGTGAACTGCGCATGGCAGGGAGCGAGGTTGCGTGCTGCTTATGAGAATCTAATGCCTGATGATCTGTCACTGTCTCCCATCAGCCCCAGATGGACCATCTAGTTGCAGGAAAACAAACTTAGGGCTCCCACTGATTCTACATTATGGTGAGTTGTATGATTATTTCATTATATACTACTATTACAGTGTATTAATAATAGAAATAAAGTGCACAATAAATGTAAGGCATTTGAATCATCCTGAAATCATCCCCCACTCCCTGGTCTGTGGAAATACTGTCTTCCATGAAACCGGTCCCTGGTGCCAAAAAGGTTGGAGACCACTGGTATAGAACACTAGAACTTATTCCTCCTATCTAGCTGTAATTATGTATCATTTAATAAATATCTATCTCCCACTTCCCTCTACCTTTGCAGCCTCTAGTATCCTCTACTTTACTTTTATGAAATCAGCTTTTCTTAGCTTCCA
>CAUYQU010079853.1:0-24243 GCA_963574635.1 Cheracebus regulus
CTTCCTCCCTTTCACCTATATCTGGCATTTCTCCCCATGCTGACTTCTTATTTTTTTATTGGCAAACCTCTGGGTCCTATGCCGTAACAAGCAGAAAGTGACTGCTGAGATTCTTTCCAAATTGGGTTCAAAGTATGAGTCAAAATAATTTACATGTTGGGTAAAGTGGCTACACTTAACAGAATTTGAAGAGTTTAGATTGCAGGATGAATTGGAAACAAGTTTGGATCTAGATTATTGAAAGAGTTGGTGATACCATTAGAAACTAGGGTAGTCAATTTCGTTTTGGACCTACTGAGTTTGATTTGTCAGGAGATCATTTCGTTTGAAGTGTCTTCAAAGGCAGTTGAACAAATGGGAAATGGGAAATACAAATTTGGAAGATCTTAAGTAATTCATGATTAAAATTATGTTAAGGACAGAACCTCATGGAATGCAATAGCAGAAAGAGGCCAATAGGAAATACCAAAAAGGACAGATATTTTGTTTAAATTCTTATTCTGATTTAGTTCTTACCCCTTCAGTGTCCATTCCCATTTCTTAGTGCTTTTACCAGTATCACACTGGATTTTGTTGCATGTCCATTTAGCATTGCTACGTCTTCTTGGTGGATAGATCCTTTATCATTATGAAATATTCCTCTTTGTCCCTAGTAATTTTCTTTGTTCTGAAGATTATCTTACACAGCTACTCCTACAGAATAGTTTTTCTCCTCCTCCTCCTCTTTTTCTTCTTCGTCTTCCTCCTCCTCTTCTTTTTTCTTTTCTTTTCTTTTCTTTTCTTTTTTTTTTTTTGAAGAGACAAGGTCTCACTTTTTTGCCCAGGCTGGAGTACAGTGAAATGATCATATATCACTGCAGTCTTGAACTCCTGGGCTCGAGCAGTCCTTCTGCCTCACCCTCTGAGTAGCTAGGACTATAGTTGCACAACACCATGCCCAGCTAATTTTTTTTTTGTAGAGACAAGGTCTTCCTATGTTGCCCAGACTGGTTTTCGGCTCCTGGCTCTTCAAAGCCTAATCCTCCCCTCTTGACTTTACAAAGTACTGGGATTATAGGCATTAGCCACCATACCTGGCCTCTTTATTGGTTTTTTACTTTCAACCTTCCTGTGTCATTATTTTTGAAGTGAATTTTTTGTAGACATCATATAATTGGGTCATTAAAGAAAAACCACTATTTTTGTTTGTTTATTTAGACAGTTTATACCTAGAGCTAATATTGATCTATTACACCTTAAGTCTGCAATTTTATTACTTATTTTCACTTTATTCCTGTTTCTCTTGTCTTTCCTTATTATGGGTTACATGAACATAGTTTAGAATTTCACTTTATTTAGAGTATTTCGAGTATGTTACTTTGTATAGTTTTCTTAGTGGTTGCTCTAGGCATTACAGTACACATACATAGCTTATAACAGTCTACTGGTATCAAATTTTAACCACTGTAAGTGAAGTATTATTAGTTCACTTTACCCTCCTCATTTAAAAAATACAGTTATTTAAATATTTCCTTTACATACACTGAGCATCACAGTACATGGCATTACAGTTTTTGCTTCAGTCATCAAATATGATTTAGAGACTCATCAAAAGAATAATAGTGTTTTATATTTACCATTATTTTTACCCATTCTGTTCTTTTTTTCATACATTTTCAAGACCTTTTCTGCTATTTCCTTTGTGTTTGTAGAACAGAGCCATTCTTTGAGGGTGGGTTGGTTTGTGACAAATTCTGTTAGTTTTCTTAACTTGAATATGTCTTTATTTTCCATTAATTCTTGAAGGATAATTGAACCAGATAGAATTCATACTTTACAGTTCTTTTGTTTCAGTGCTTACAAAATGTTGTGCCACATCCTTCTGGCCCCCATATTTCCAGGTGGGAGATCAGCTGTCATTCAATTTGATGTTCCTCTATAGGTAGGGCATTATTCCCTCTGCTTTCAAGATTCCTCTTTGTCTTTAGTTTTTAGAACTTCATATACGGTGGTAAAAATTTGATACCAGTAGACAGTTACAAGTTTTGTAGGCATGTGATTGTGTTGTGTCTTGGTGTGTATTTCTTTTTTTTTTTTTTTTTTTTAAGACAGATTCTTGCTCTGTCGCCCAGGCTAGAGTGCAGTGCTGTGATCTCGGCTCACTGCAACCTCCACCTCCTAGGTTCAAGCAGTTCTCCTGCCTCAGCCTCTCAAGTAGCTGGGATTACAGGTGTGCGCCACCACGCCTGGCTAATTGTTTTGTATTTTTAGTAGAGACAAGGTTTCACCATATTGGCCAGGCTGGTTTTGAACTCCTGACCTCAAGTGATCTACCTGCCTTGGCCTTCCAAAGTGCTGGGATTACAGGTGTGAGCACTGTGCCTGGCCCTGGGTGTGGATTTCTTTGGGTTTATTCTGTTTGGAGCTGACTCACCTTCTTTAATTTATAAGTTTATATGTCGTCAGATTTGGGATGTTTTCAGCCTTTATTTCTTTGAATTCGACTCATCTTTTTTGCATCATTTGATTGTCCTCTCGCTCTCTCTCTCTCTTGCTCACTCGCTCGTTCTTGCTCTGGTGCTTGCTCTCTCTCTTGGCTTACTGCAACTGCCACCTCTCAGGTTCAAGCAATTCTTGTGCTTCAGTCTCCCTAGTAGCTGGAATCATAGGTGTGTGCCATCACCCCCAGCTAATTTTTTAAATTTTTGTTAGTGATGGGGTTTCACCATGTTGGTCAGGCTGATCTTGAACTCCTGACCTTAAGTGATCCACCCACCTCAGTCCCCCAAAGTGTTGGGATTACAGGCGTGAGCAACTACAGCCAGACTTGATTGTCTTTTCTCAATCAATTTGTGATTTTCCTGGTTCTTGGTGGTAAAAATGAATTTTGAATATATCCTGGACATTTTCAATGTTATGTTATGATACTTTGATTCCTATTTATAATCTTCATTTAGCAAGCAGTTGCTCTATTTAGGTTTTCCATATAGGTTCTGGCCTACTTATATGGCTGTGATCCCAGAGATAATTTAGTTTTCAGGGGAGTTGCATTTGGTCTACTTCAATGTTGGTGCTGCTTATGTGGATGAAATGGTGTTCCTCAAGGCCTGCTGCTGCTGTTTGGGAAAGGGGAGATGCTAACCCACCGAATAGAGAACATTTCCCTGGACCTGCCCCGGGACCACCTGGTGTCAGTGGGTTACCCGCTTGATTCTTGCTGATGGCATTCATGGGGGCAGAAAATGCTTTTCTAGGCCTCTTGCTGCATCTAGGTAAGATGCTGGACCCCTAGGATGGAGAACATTTCCTCAGACCTACTCTCTGGATTTCTCAGTGCTGATGGACTTCCCATTCATTTTTTGCCAGTGCCACTGGGGAAGGAAAGTACCTACCTGGGCTGCTTTTTACGACAGAAGAATTAGGAGATGGTGGACCTAGGTCTCCTTTTGCTTCTGGCTGGAGGACTGGGAGATGCCAAACCTGTTGGAATTCTGCTTGGTTTCTGCTGGCATCATAGTTCAGGTGGTGCAAG
Source organism: Cheracebus regulus (assembly GCA_963574635.1). Taxonomy (NCBI): domain Eukaryota; kingdom Metazoa; phylum Chordata; class Mammalia; order Primates; family Pitheciidae; genus Cheracebus; species Cheracebus regulus. The sequence goes on from CAUYQU010079853.1 coordinate 3,512, forward strand.
CCTACCTGTTGCTGCTGGGTTGAAGTGGGGTATGGGGAGATGGGACTGTCTGCTAAGTCTGCTGGGCTGCTTGTTTCTTGTCCTTAGGCCATAGACAGCAGGCTTTTCTTGGACTTCTTTCCTCCTTCCTTCCTTCCCCGTCTCCTTCCCACTGTATTCCTATTTATATTACTATTCCTATTTCGGTCTTAGTTCCACACAGCAGGCCTCCCCAGGGTCCAGCTTCAGATATCAGAGAGTTAAAAGAAAACTCAGGAAGTACTGCCATGTTGTTCCTCCAGTCTAGAGGACCTTAGCCAGTCTGCCTTTCACTTTCTTCTACCTTTCAGTCTTTTTCTGATTGTCTTTTGGTTTCTAGGGAAGTGTAGGGAAAAGCAAGTTTGTGTCATTTTGTCAGGGACCAGAAGACAACTGGAGTTTTGAAAACTTGACTTAGATGTGCTGTTGTCTTTGGTTTTGGTAGAAATAACCATATGGGTAATCAGGGTGTGAGAAGCGAGGTAAAGATCTTTCTCAGGCAATATTGAATGAACTCAGGGATCTCAAACCACAGAAGGTGGGACACCTATGCCATGAAACTTCCCTAACTTTTCTAAAATCTGCAGCCCCCATCCTGGACTATTAATAATAGCTGACATTTACTGCTTGTTCACTTTGCTAAGCATTTTACATATTATTATTATTATATGTTACATATTAATTATATAATACAATACAGGTCAGGCATCCCTAATCTGAAAATCCACAATCCAGAATGGTCCAAAATCTGAAACTCTTTGACTACTAATATCATATTCAAAAGAAATACTCATTAGAGCATTTTGGATTTCAGATTTTTGGATTAGGTATGGACAATGTATTCTGTTATTTTATCCTATTATTATTATGCCATATTCTTTTATATTTGTATCTGACTTATGATGATTGGCACTGCTATTATTCTGTTTGCTATTTGAGCAAAATGAAACTTAGAGAAATTAAGTGACTTGCCCGAAGTCCCACTTTCTCTAAGAAGATTTTGATTGCTTCATTCCATATTCTCTCTGTTTTTCAAGTTTTCAGTGCTTTTATAACCTTACCATAAACATATTATACCATCAGTTTATCCACACTGTTTCTCAGAGAGGGCACCAATTTAATTTCTATTATATACCTAACCCCAATCTTGGCACATAATAAAGGCATGAAAGAGTCTTGATGATTGTTTCCTAACTTAAGAGTTCATCAGTTAGTGGTACAGTACTGGCTGCCTCAGCTTACAGCATCAGGTAGTGACATTGTAGGAAACAATGCTTTGTGTAAGAAAGGATTTTAACTTCTTCCTAGGTAATACCCACACCCAGGGCTTCAGTTATTTTCTGTGGCTGATGACTTCCAATTGTAGGACTTTATCTAAATATATCTAATACTTCAAATGTTTGTATCTGACTACTATGGAATGTCTTCATTTGGATTTTCCATAGGCATCTTAATGTCAGAACTTTAAAAATGGAACCAATTATCTCTTTAGACCTACTTTCCCTTCTCTGTTTCTCCTCAGTGGAATGAGTGTCTACTTAGTAGCCAAGCTAGAAACTTGTATTCTTCTTTCACCCTCATCCCTGTCCAATCACTCAATCCCATTGATTCTGATTATTAGACTCCCATTCACTTTTCTGAATTACTGCATTGGTAATGGAAAACTGATCATCTCCTCTGTCACTTATTTTCTGTATTAAGCCAAAATAGTCTGTTTACAGGGCAGACTTGATAATGTCACTTCCTAGTTTGGAGTTCTTACTTTCCATTGTTAACAACTCAGGGTAAATTCTAAACTCCTTAGTACATAGTAAAAGGTCCCTGCTTACCTTCTCAGCCTTATACTTGCCTCTTTTTTCATATTGAACTACTGTCATTTCTTCATGGTGCTAGACCCTCCTGTCTCCTTGATCTTACAGATGCTATTTTCTCTACTTGGAGTGCTCCCCTGTTGTTTATATGCTCGTCTTTGGCCAATTTCTGGTCTATATCCTTTCATTCGGAGCTTAGCTACCTTTCAGGAAAATGTTTCTGTTTTTCACTGTTCTCTATGACTCTTTAAGAAAGAGCCAGATATTTCTTATATGTTACTGTAGTATCCTGTAAATAACCTCCCTAATCACTGCCCTCACACTGAATTTAGTAATTGCTTTTTTACTTGTTTCTGTCTCCCACAGGACTTTAAGCTCTTTAAGGGTAAAGCTGGGGCTTTGCTAATATATATATATATTTGCACCTGGCCATGAAAGCTGCTCAATAAATACCTGTCAAATGACTTAATAAATTGATGGATATTAAATGAATTAATGTGCCTGGGTAGACTAGGGGAGGGATAGAATAAGACGGTAGGCTTTGTATTTTGGCAGGGATCAGTTCTCAAGAAAGTGGATCAAATAAAAGTCAATATCATATTTCATTGAATTTCTATGTCAGTTGTAATAAAGGCCTATGGATTAGTGTCTTATCACTATTTTATTGATCTCTGATTAACATGAGGCTGTTTCTATGACTTGAATGGCCTATGTGTCTTTCTTTATGTTGTTTGGTGGGTATTGAAGTTTATGTCCCCTGCCTCTAAAGCTAATTGATTTATCTATTAGTTTTCTTGCCATAATTTTTATTGAAGCCCAGCCTTTGGTTTAACCTTACTACTTTAGGTTGCTATTTGTTGGGTATCTTCTCCCTTGAAGATGCAAGTTACTCAGGGCAGGGAGGGAGGCTGAGTGTGGCTTAGAGTAAGGGATGACTTTGGTTTGGGGCAGGACTTTGAAGGGTTTCCTTAAAGAAGAGGAGCCTAGAAGCAAGATCTGAAATTACATCTTCCTCCTGTCCCAGAGGGAACTTCTGTGATTAGGGGTGCACCTTTCAGGGTGGTTTGATGACTGGGTATTACTATGACTGAAGTATAACTTTCCCAGGGTTATTATATTTAGGATTTGATATTTGAGTACAGAGTTCATGAACTTTCACAACAGCAGTTCATTAGCTTTTTGAAACCCCTGCCCGCTTAGGAATGAGGAAGAGTCTATAGCGCACTTACCTTAACAATTCCCACTTTCACATTGAAAAATAATGATAACAACAACAAAATTAGGAATGAAATTACAGGCTATAGTGTTAGCTTGCATATGTGATTTTTGTGTTACAAAACAGTGCTGTATTATCTTTTGAAACTCCACAATTTTATTACATTTAACTTGGTATTATATTGCAAGTTATTTAAATGGCATACATTTATCAAAAGGACAATGTTAATGAATTATCAGTATGCAGGAACTTTGGAGGGGTTATATTTACATCTACTATGCTAATAAGGGTATAAAAAATTCCTGTTTGAACTGTGATATACTTGTGTTATAGTTTATGAGAAAATATAATTTAAGATAATGATTGTTGAGGTAAACATCTGTCAGTTTACTGAGGGATTAACCAAATACAACAAAATTATGATATTTAGTTATCAATAATTAATAATTAGGAACTTATAAAAATGATATAGTAATTAGAAAGCAAGAATAACAGCAATGAAAACAAAGACCAATTTAAAATATCACTGGTGTCTTTTTTAAAACTACAAGAATTCGAGTCTACTTCTCTGTACATGCAATAGGTGCTTTTGCCAGACTTATTTTTATAAAAACTTTTTTATTTTTAATTTTTATGAGTACATAGTAGGTGTATATATTTATGGGGTACATGAGATATTTTAACACAAATGTACAACGTGTAATAATCACATCAAGGTAAATGGATTATCTATCACCTCAAGCATTCATTATTTCTTTGTGTTGTGAAAATTCCAGTTATATTCTTTTAGTTAATTTAAAATGTTACAAATAATTGTTGACTGTAGTTACTCTATTGTACTATATCATATTCTAGAGCTTATTTACTCTAATTATATTTTTGTACCCATTAACCATCTTCCCCACTGCCTTCCCAGTTTCTGTTACAGACTTTTTAGTGACTGAATTAGAGTGCTCAAAATTAGAACTATACTAATTTATTTGTGTGTGCTAGTATTTATAATCCATAATATTTCACTTGGAATGATTAGTAGTAAGAGGCTCTTAGTCATATGTAAAATGGAAGTATGGACTTGTACCTCATTTCGTCTATGAGAAAGGACTTGCTTGTTCTTCTTATGTCAGAATATACTTGGGGAAAGAAAACCTTGCTATCTTTTATCCTAAGGAATCCTTCTATGTCACTAAACACTTTACTATGGAGAAGAGTTCTTGAGCAAATTGTATCCAGCTTGTTAGTATTAATCTTATCTCTAAGAGGCATACAGTTCCCACCAATATACAACTGGTATAATATAGTCCTTTTCTGGTAGCTCTCTTTCTCTCCTTTGTCAAAACTTACCTCTTCAACTCACCCCTAGTTCTGAAAATGAATCTCCAAAGATTTGATCAGTATGTAGTAATATTGTAATACACTTAGTGTGTTCTTCTTTCCCAGGGCCGAGAGAATAAGCACTCTAAAAACATACCATTTTTTTCATCATGAACTCCTTACTTACATAGACATATTTTAAAAATTGTAATTAATGGATTTTTGATCACTATTCTTCTGACAGTTTGACATATATGTCCTTGACTTTATATAGAACTGACAGTAATATCTTCTTTAACATCATGCATCTCTTCCTGCTTTTAACAGCTTAACCTATAGTTGTTCTTCCAGTTTTCTTTACTGAACTTTTCCTTTACCCCTGAGGTTAAAAAGACCTTATCTTATATAAACCTCTGGATCTTTTAAGGACCTGGGCTGTACATCTTAACTCCTTAGCTATTTATCTCATTTGTCTCCATTCATGGTGTCACTAATAATTTGTAATGGTCAAAAGGATGTAAAAACTTTGAAAAATTAGGAAATCATTTGGAAAAACAAGGTTTTGTTTTGTTAATCTGTTTTGGTTTATTAACTTCTTGAGTCTGTTTTGTTTCCTTACAAAATTTTTTCTTTTTTTCTTCAGACCCAGCAGGCAAGAACCTCACAAAGATTTTGTAACCCATATTCCTTCTCAAGTTACAATGCATGTTACATTTTTAAATTTTTTACTTTTCTTAAAGAGTTAATACTTGATATTTCTAGTTCTTTACCTTAAAATACACTTCTCAACCCATTTTATTCTATATTCAGCTCCTTTGAAGCTCACCAGTGGCCATAGAAAGCCCATCAGTTGTAGTGGAAAGAGCTCAGAATTTGGATTTAGAGTTCAAGGGTTAAAGTACCAATTTTTGTCACTTACCAACCTACAATTCTAGAAAAATTATGTATCTTTGCACTTAAAATGTAGTTTAAGGACCAATAACATTGGGCATCCCTGGGGAGCTTGTTAGAAATGCAGAATTTCAGGTCCCACCTAGACCTACTGAGTCAGAATCTGCAAGTTAACAAGATCCCCACATTGAGAAGCACTGTTACATGGTCATCTTTGCAACTCGGTTTCCCTTTGTGTAAAGTATAGGTAATACTTGCTGTGTATATCAGCCATCTTAACACCATCTGACACATATGTTTTACCAGTTTATTGTCAGCCTTCTCCTGCTAGAATACAAATAAGCTCTGTGAGGTAGGGATTATTGTCTGTTTGTTTATTGCTGTATCTTGTTTATCTAGAACAGTGCCTGGCACATAGTAAGCATTCATGTATTTTGAATGAACAAATGAATGGACAGCTTGTCAAATCCTTTCATTTCTGTTGCAGTCACTTACTTTACACTGCTGTTTAAAACTGCTTTCATTTAGAATTGTTGTATTAGTGCAAATATAGAACATTTCTATAGAAATGTTCTGTTGAATTGTGCAGCCTAGATTTTTACATTCCCTTCTCATCTTGAATTCATATTTTTGCAGTACAGTTCTTATCAAAACTTGAAGCAACTTCCCATGCCATATGGAATTAAATTCAAACTCTTCAGAATAACCTTTAGAGTCTTTTTCAGTTTTATGTACTTAAATATATATATTATACAGGGTGCATTTGTTGGGAGAGTCCGTCTAACTCAATGCATGCATAGCATCCCTCTAGGCCATATTGTACCGCCCCTGTGGGACTTGGGGGCACGAGGAACCTGTGAAAATAAGCTGATGATCCTTTGCTGTACCAGGGATAATAAAGTCTTTTGTCTCTCACTGAGGACCTATGTCCTCTGCTAGCATTCAAGACACAATAACAGATTGTAAGTAGGGTGAAATCAAATCCGAGACCCAATAGCGTTATCCCATCTCATTGAAAATTCTCTAAAAAGCCAAATTTTAAGATCCATATAATATTCCATCAAGTGGATATACTATTGTTTATAACCATTACTCCGTTGTTGAAGATTAAAATATTTCACTTTAGTTTTCTAATTAGTATCTTTGTGTGCACATATTTGCTCCTTTGATGGCTGCTTCCTCAGGATTCATTACTAGAAGCTTTTTAAAGGCTCAAAGCTTGCTTTATTTTTTTCAGCACATAGAAAATTTTATAATATTAACAAATCTCTTTTTTTTAGGAGACACTTCTAAAGGAAGCATAGCTAAAGTTACTCAATCCAACTTGAAATCAGGCATCACTACCACTCCTGTTGATTCAGACATTGGATCTCATTTATCCTCGTCCCTTGAGGACCTGTCTCAATTGGCTCTAAGTTCTCCTCTAGAAACTACTACTGGTCAACACACTGATACTCTCAACCAAAAGACATTAGCAGATACTCATCTAACTGAAGAGACTCTGAAAGTCACAGCTGTTCCTGAACCAGCTGACCAGAAGACTGCGACACCGACAGTGCTGTCTAGTTCCTACTCACATAGGGGGAAGCCCAGTATTTTCTACCAGCAGAGCTTGCCAGACAGTCATCTAACTGAAGAGGCTTTGAAAGTTTCAGCTGCTCCTGGACCAGCTGACCAGACGACTGGAATACCTACTGTAACCTCTACACATAGAGAGAAGCCTGGTGTTTTCGATCAACGAGAGTTACCAGAGAGTAACCTAACTGAAGAGCCTCTGAAGGTTTCAGCTACTCCTAGCCCAGTGGAGCAGAAGACTGGAGTACCTACAGTATCCTCTACATCCCACTCGCAAGGAGAGAATCCCCTCTTTTTTAGTCGACAGACTTTGACAGATGGTCATCTGACTGATCAGGCTTTGAAAGTTTCAGCAGTGTCTGGACCAGCTGACCAGAACACTGGGACAGCTACAGTACTCTCTACTCCCTACTCACATGGAGAGAAGCCTGGTATTTTTTACCAGCCCCAGTTGCCAGATAATCATCAAACTGAAGAGACTCTTAAAGATTCAGCCACTCCTGGATCAGCTAACCAGAAGACTGAGATACCTGCAGTACAGTCTAGTGCTTACTCACAGAGAGAAAAGCCTAGTATTTTGTACCCAGAGGTGTTAGCAGACAGTCATCTTCCTGAAGAGGGCCTGGAAGTTTCAGCTGTTTCTGGACCAGCTGACCAGAAGACTGGCCTACCAACAGTACCCTCTGGTGCATACTCACACAGAGAGAAGCTCCTTATTTTCTACCAGCAGGCCTTGCTAGACAGCCATCTACCCAAAGAGGCTCTGAAAATTTCAGCTGTTTCTGGACCAGCTGACGAAAAGACTGGGGCATCAACTGTAACCTCTACTTCTTCTATGTCTTCCTCACTTGCAGAGAAGCCTAGTGGTGCTTTCTATCAGCAGACCTTACCCAATAGTCATCTAACTGAAGAGGCTCTGAAAGTATCAGTTGTTCCTGGACCAGATGATCAGAAGACTGATGTACCCTCAACACCATCTAGTTTCTACTCACAAAGACAGACGCCCATTATTTTTTCCCAGCAGACCCTGCCAGACATTCTTTTCCCCGAAGACGCTCTGAAGGTTTCAGCTGTTTCTGTGTTAGCTGTCCAGAAGACTGGGACACCAACAGTGTCCTCTAATTCTCCCTCACATGGAGAGAAATCTAGTATTTTCTACCAACAAGAGTTGCCAGACAGTGATCTACATAGAGAATCTCTGAAAATGTCAGCTATTCCTGGACTGACTGACCAGAAGTCTGGGACAACAACAGTGCCTTCAGGTTCCTTCTCACTTGGAGAGAAACCCAGTATTTTCTCTCAGCAGGAGTTGCCAGATAGTCACCCAACTGAAAAAGCTCTGAAAGTTTCAACTGGCCCTGGACCAGCTGACCAGAAGACTGAGATACCTGCAGTACAGTCTAGTTCTTATTCACAGAGGGAGAAGCCTAGTGTTTTGTACCCACAGGTGTTATCAGACAGTCATCTACCTGAAGAGGGTCTGAAAGTTTCAGCCTTCCCTGGACTAGCTGACCAGACAACTGACGCACCAGCAGTACCTTCTACTTTCTACTCACAAAGAGAGAAGCCTGGTATTTTCTACCAACAGACCTTGCCAGACAGTCATCTGCCTAAAGAGGCTCTGAATATTTCAGTAGCTCCTGAACCAGCAGACCTGAAGACTGGCACACCAGCTCCAACCTCAACTTACTACTCACAACATAGAGAGAAGCCCAGCGTTTTCCACCAGCAGGCCTTGCCAGGTACTCATATACCCAAAGAGGCTCGGAACGTTTCAGCTGTTACTGGACCAGGTGACCCGAAGACTTGGATACCAAGAGTACTTTCTACCTTCTACTCACAAACAGAGGAGCCTGGTATTTTCTATCAACAGACCTTGCCAGGTAGTCATATACCTGAAGAGGCACAGAAAGTTTCAGCTGTTCCTGGACCAGCTGACCAGACTGGGACACCAACTCCAACCTCTACTTCCTACTCACACACAGAGAAGCCTGGTATTTTCTACCAACAGGTCTTGCCAGATAGTCATCCAACTGAAGAGGCTCTGAAAATTTTGGTTGCTTCTGAACCAGTTGACCAGACAACTGGCACACCAACTGTAACCTCTCCTTCCTACTCACAACATAGAGAGAAGCCCAGAATTTTCTACCAACAGTTGTTGCCAAGTAGTTATCTAACTAACGAGGCTAAGAACATTTCAGTGGTTCCTGGACAAGCTGACCAGAAGACTGGGATACCAACTTTACCCTCTACTTTCTACTCACACACAGAGAAGCCTGGCATTTTCTACCAACAGGTCTTGCCACATAGTCATCTACCTGAAGAGGCTTTGAAAGTTTCAGTTGCTCCTGGGCCAGTTGACCAGACGACTGGCATACCAACTGTAACCTCTCCTTCCAACTCATTTGGAGAGAAGTCCATTCTTATCTATAAACAGGCCTTTCCAGATGGTCATCTACCTGAGGAGTCTCTCAAAGTTTCAGTTGCTCCTGGACTAGCTGACCAGACGACTGGCACACCAACTGTAATCTCTCCTTTCTACTCACAACGTAGAGTGAAGCCTGACAGTTTCTACCAACCGCCATTGCGAGGTAGTCAAATACCTGAAGAGGCTCTGAGAGTTTCATCTGCTTCTGGACCTGCCGACCACACAACTGGCATACCAACCATAACCTCTCCTTCCTACTCATGTGGAGAGAAGCCCATTGTTATCTACAAACAAGCCTTTCCAGATGGTCACATACCTGAAGAGGCTCTGAAAGTTTCAGTTGTTTCTGGACTTACTGAACAAAAAACTGAGATACCAACAGGACCTTTAGGTTCCAGTGCACTTGGAGAGAAGACGATTACTTTCTACCAGCAGGCTCTGCCAGACAGTCCTCTAAATGAAGAGGTTGTGAAAGTTTCAGGTACTCCTGGACTAGCTGACCAGAGGACTGAGACAGCACCAGTATGTTCTGTTACCTATTCACATAGTGGGAAGCCTGTCATTTTCTACGAACAGACCCTGTCAGGCAGTCATTTATCTGAAGAAGCTCTGAAAGTTCCACCTGTTCCTAGACCAGATGCCCAGAAGACTGGGACACCATTAGTATCCTCTAGTTTATACTCACATAGAGAGGAGCCCATTGTCTTCTACCAGCAGGACCTGCGAGACAGTCAGCTAACTAAAGAAGCTCTGAAAGTTTCAGCTGTTCCTCTTCCAGTTGACCAGAAGACGGGGTTATCTACTGTAACCTCTTCTTACTATTCACATACAGAGAAGCCTAATATTTCTTACCAAGAGTTGCCAGATAGTCATCTAACTGAAAAGGCTCTGAAAGTTTCAAATGTTCCTGGATCAGCTGAACAGAAGACTGGGGTATCAACAGTAACCTCTACTTCGTATTCACACAGAGAGAAGCCCATTATTTCTTACCAGCAAGAGTTGCCACATTTTACTGAAGCAGCATTGGGAAGAGTTTCTGGACCAGCTGACCAGAAGACTGGGATAAACATCCTGTCCTCTAATTCCTACCCACGGAGAGAGCAGTCTGTCATTTCTTATCAGCAGGAGTTGCCAGGTCTTACTGAAGTAACTTTGAAAGCAGTAGAGGTTCCTGGGCCTGCTGACCAGAAGACTGGGATACAAATATTGTCCTCTAGTTCCTACTCAAATAGAGAGAAGCCCAGTGTTTTTCATCAGCAGGAGTTGCCGGATGTTACTGAAGAAGCTTTAAATATTTTTGTTCTTCCTGGACAAGGTGACCAGAATACTGACATACCAACAGTACCTTCAAGTTGCTACTCATATGGAGAGAAGCCCAGTGTTTCCTCTCAGTATGAGTTGCCAGACAGTTATCTCACAGAAGAGGCTCTGAAAGTTTCACCTGTTTCTATACCAGCAGAGCAGAAGACTGGGATACCAATAGGACCGTCTAGTTCCTACTCACATTCACATACAGAGAAACTCAAGATTTCAACTGCAAACGTACCAGATGACCAGAAAACTGAGTTTCCAGCAGCTGCCCTTAGTTCCTATCCACAAATAGAGAAGCCCAAGATTTCAACTGTGATTGGACCAGATGACCAGAAGACTCCATCACTGACAGTTTTTCATAGTTCTTATTCTCAAAGAGTAAAGTCTGATATTTTATTTCAACAGCAGTTGCCAGATAAAGATAAAAGTAAAGGTGGTCTAAAGATTTCAGCTGTCCCTGAACCAACTGATGTGAATACTGGAAAACCAATACCTCTCTCTGGTTCTTATTTTCACAGAGAGAAATCAAGTATTTTCAGTCCACAGGAATTGCCAGGTAGATATGTAACTGAAGATGTGCTGAAAGTTTCAGCTATTCCTGGACCAGCTGGCCAGAAAACAGTATTACCAACAGCTCCATTTAGTTCCTTTTCACACCAAGAGAAACCAGATATTTTCTATCAGAAGGATTTGCCAGATAGACATCTAACTGAAGATGCTGTAAAGATCTCAAGTGCTCTTGGGCAAGCTGATCAAATTCCTGGATTACAAACAGTTCCCTCTGGTACTTACTTACATGGTGAGAAGCACAAGCTTATTTCAGAACATATCCAAAGGCTAATAGATAATTTGAATTCTTCTGGCTCCAGTTTTAGCTCAAATAATATGCTTTTAAATTCTCAGGCTGATGACAGAGTTGTAATAAATAAACCAGAATCTGCAGGGTTTAGAGATGTTGGCTCTGAAGAAATCCAGGATGCAGAAAATAGTTCTAAAACTCTTAAGGAAATTCAGACACTTTTGATGGAGGCAGAAAACATAGCACTGAAACGATGCAATTTTCCTGCTCCCCTTACCCCTTTTAGAGATATTAGTGATATTTCACTTATACAATCTAAGAAGGTGGTTTGCTTCAAAGAACCTTCTTCCACTGATTTATCTAATATTGAGTTGCTTCAGAGACAGCCGTTCACAGAGGAAAGCCCAAGCAGCAGGTGCATACAGAAGGATATTGGCACACAGACGAATTTGAAATGCCAGAGAGGCATTGAAAATTGGGAGTTTATTAGTTCAACTACAGTTAGAAGCCCTCTACAGGAAGCAGAGAACAAAGCCAGTATGGCATTAGAAGAAACCCTTAGGCAGTATCAAGCAGCCAAATCTATAATGAGATCTGAACCTGAAGGGTGTAGTGGAACCATTGGGAATAAAGTTATTATCCCTATGATGACGATCATAAAAAGTGATTCAAGTAGTGATGCCAGTGATGGAAATGGTTCCTGCTCATGGGACAGTAATTTACCAGAGTCTTTGGAATCAGTTTCCGATGTTCTTCTAAACTTCTTTCCATATGTTTCACCCAAGACAAGTATAACAGATAGCAGAGAGGAAGAGGGTGTGTCAGAGAGTGAGGATGGTGGTGGTAGCAGTGTAGATTCACTGGCTGCACATGTAAAAAACCTTCTGCAATGTGAATCCTCCCTGAATCATGCCAAAGAAATACTCAGAAATGCAGAAGAAGAGGAAAGCCGGGTACGAGCACATGGTAAGAATAAAGTCAGGTTCAGGCTTATAAATGTTATAGTTTAATAATTTGTTTTAAGTTAGGTGTTTATGATTTGAAGGAGTTTAGCCAATGAAAAAAACAAGAAAAAAAAGTTAGATGTTGAGAGTTCTAAATGTATTTTCCAATTGTTCGAATGATTATATTTCTACTAACAATCCAGAAAAACCCTATTTAACCAGCAATGTAGTTAAGTTACAGTATTAGTTAACTACAGTGTAGTTACGTTACCAGTCTGAGTTTAGATTTTTAGGAGAAGTAGATACTGATGTATGACAGAGAGTAAAGAGGCCACTTGGGATTCTGAGCTCCTAAAGCTATCCTGTTTCCCTAATCTTCCCATTATAGTATCCTTATTCTAAAGGCAGAAAAAGCCTCCAGTTTGCTGTGCTCTAAACTGCTTTTTGTCCTAGAACTACATATATTTTCTCTTTCCCTTTTCTAATAAAACTGGATGCTGATCTCAGACATTTAAAAAAAAATCAAAGTATTTTATGCTAAAACTTGGGTTAGAGGTTTAAAAGATAATATTTACAAATCTTATTGATTTCTAATAGAATTCCATTAAAAACAAAACAAAAAATCTGTAAGACAATATGGGGAATATATTTTGGAAGATAATTTAAAAGGAATTTACACCTATCTGGAAATTGTCCCTTGAAGTTAACTTCCTACACTGTTCCTTGCACATTTTTATTCTACAAAAAAACCTCCAAGTTGTATTTATTACTTTTAAATATCACTCTCATGGAAGTGTGAGTTACATAGCAGGAACTAAAGGGAGAAGCAAAGGGACTTTCTTGATTAGAAGGGGGATTAAGATAAATATGATTGAATACCATATTTAAAGTGACCTTTTTGTAGAATTACCTATAGAGCATGGCTTAAAAAAATCAGATTTTGCAGTGGAATGGTCTCTGTCAAGAATTTCTAATAGCTTGTCATAATTGAGAAGACATACTAAGCATTGTGGTGGGTATTAAGTTGCATATATTGATGATCTTTTATGATCAAATGTCTACAGTTGTTGACAAATTATCACTTTTACATTGTATTATCTCAAGTGTACTATGCTTTCTCTCCAGCCTGGAATCTAAAGTTCAATTTAGCACATGATTGTGGATACTCCATTTCCGAATTAAATGAAGATGACAGGAGGAAAGTAGAAGAGATCAAGGCAGAGTTGTTTGGTCATGGGAAAACAACTGACTTGTCCAAGGTATAAAAGAAATCTGGAAATGAAAAGAGTAAATATGAAAGAATGGGTGATGGAATTTGGATCTCTTCCTTGGGCATCAGCTGACTTGCTGATAATATTTGGCTAGTGTTACGAGCCTTTTTTTGGTTTTGTTTTTGAGATGGAGTCTTACTCTGTTACCTAAGCTGAAGTGCAGCAGTGCAGTCACAGCTCACTGCAGCCTTGAACTCTTGGGCTCAAGGAATCCTCCCACCTCAGCTCTCAAGTAGCTGGGACCATATGTGTGTACTACCATGCTTGGCTAATTATTAAATTTTTGGCAGAGACAGGGTATCTCTATGTTGCCCAGGCTGGTCTTGAACGCTTGAATGATCCTCTTGCCTTGACCTCCCAAAATGTTGGGATTACAGGCATGAGCCACTGTGCCTAGACAGGCGTCTTAATTTTTCAAAAGTTAAGATGTAAGTATTAGATTCTTACAGTCTAGATATGTTAAGTTTTTATTAATTCCAAGTTCATATTTTGAAAAATATATCATCTTAGAAAAAATAAAAACTGAATTGCTTGTTTTATCAGTGTTTTTTTAGAACAGAGAAGACTAAATATCACCTTTATTTTCTCTTGAAAGTGATACCTTGAAATCCAGATGATGTCCAGCTATTTTCAAATGTTATATTTTAAATGCTTTAGAGTACACAGCTATAATAGCTTATGTATAAATGACTTTCATTTTAACAGTACTTATTTTCCTTCTATTATTAACTATTTCATACATAGAAAAGAATATATATGAATCATATATGTAAAGAATAGCAGCAAGTAAAAATAATTCCCGTATATTGACTATCCAGCTTGAAAAATAGAACATTACCAAATACTGTTGAAGTTCTTTGTTTCTTCTTTCTCAGTCATATCATTTTTATTTCTTATTTTGATATATAATGGTTTTCCTGCTCCTCGGTATGGTTTTGAACTCTCTGTAGATGGAATCAGTATGATACATATTCTTTTGAGAACTAGGTGTTTCACACAGTTTTAGGGTTTTGAGCTGCTTCAATGTAGATGTGCATAGTTTTCGTTTATTCTTTATTACTGTAAAGCATTCCAGTTGTGATTACATGACAATTTATTCATTGTTGTATGGATAAGGCATTTTGTCTGCTATTTTGCACGGTAGTAGGGTATAATGATACCTATCTTAGAGGGTTTTTGTGTGGATTATGTGAGATAATGCCTATAAAATACTTAGTAGAATGTGTGATACCTAGTTAGTACTCAATAACTCGCAGCTATTATTACTATTATTAATCCTGTAAGAATTGATATAGCTATCATACAAGGATTTCATGGCCTGATTCATACAAAGTGTCTTAGAAAACTATTCTCCAGTGATATAATTACTTGGATTATCTCAATTTTGGAAAAGTGTTTGAAAAGTGCAAAGTAGATTGGATTTTAGGTTTTACATATATACCTGTGATAAACAAAATTGACAGTAAGAATAATAAAATGGATAATTGGTTGTCTTAGCACCATTTGTATAATGGATAATTGGTTGTCTTAGCACCATTTGTATATGTGGTGCTTAAGTGAGCACTATCCTAGCATCATTTGTTTGGAAGTACATAGTTTTCTCAGTGGTCTGTTGTTTCCCTGTTTAAAAAAATTACTTTCTTGTGTTTATATTTCCAGATCCCTCATCAATCAAATTGCCTTCCCTTGGGTAGACTCTAGTTTGTCTGTGTTTTTCTTAAAATAAGGTGTCCTGAATTAGATAAAACACATTTTCATATCTCATCTGACTAGAATGAAGTATATTTAGTAATTCTCTTTCTGCCATTGTACTGTGAGATTTCTAATGGTCACAGCATAATTGGACATTAAAAAAAATGTTCTGCTTTCAAAACTTAAAGCTATAGGGAAAAAGCAAAACAAAACCAAAGAAAAAACCGTGAAGTGCTGCCACGCTTTCTATTCTCATTTCTTGTGTCTATATGATAATTTTTTTTAAAAATACCCCCCCTCCCCTTTTTTTTTTTTTTTTTTTTTGAGACAGAGTCTTTGTTGCCCAGGCCGTTGTGTAGTAGCATGACCTTGTATCTGTATAATAGTTTTTTTTTTTAATCCTCTTTTTTTGAAACAGAGTCTGGCTTGTTGCCCAGGCCGTTGTGCAGTGGCATGATCTTGGCTTACTGCAACGTCCACCTCCCAGGTTCAAGTGATTCTCCTGCCTCAGCCTCCCGGGTAGCTGAGATTATAGCTACTTGGGTGGGACGTGACACCACGCCAGGCTGATTTTTATGTTTTTAATAGAGATGGGATTTCACCATGTTGGCCAAGCTGTCCTTGAACTCCTGACCTCAAGTGATCCACCCGACTTGACCTCCTAAAGTGTTGGGATTACAGGCGTGAGTCATTGCGCCTGGCTTTATATAATTACCTTTTAACTCTCCTTTATTTCTTTTTATTGCTTCTATGTCAGTGTTCAAGCCTATTGGAATGATTTTTAATCTAGGTTTGGTCATTTATTATATTAAAATATCCCTTTCAGCTTTGTGCCATTTGTATATTTGATAAGTATTTTTATCCAAAAGTTTTAAAAATGTTTACTAAGAGTTATGAATAAAAAGTCAAACTTTTTGGCCGGGCGAGGTGGCTAACGCCCATAATCTTAGCACTTTGGGAAATCGAGGTGGATGGATCACCTGAGGTCAGGAGTTCGAGACCAACCTGGCCAACATAGTGAAACCCCGTCTCTACTAAAAATACAAAAATTAGCTGGGTGTCATTGTGCATGCCTGTAATACTAGCTACTAGGAAAGCTAAAGCAGGAGAATCGCTTGAACCTGGGAGGTGGAGGTTGCAGTGAGCCAAGATTGTGCCACTGCACCCAGCCTGGGTGACAGCGGGAGACTGTTTCAAAAAGAAAAAAAAAATCTAAAACTTTTGAATAACACCTGTGGTGAGTACTTCACAATACTGTCATTCAACCATCTTATGTTTCACCATCTTATGATTGACTTTCTTCAGTCTGTTAACTGAGTAGTTGCGAAATAGTGTTTGGCAAGATATGCCTTGCTTTTGGGGAACCCGTATTGGCCATACTGTGTGTACAGTTTTGGATCCTTTTTTTTTTTAACTTAAATATATTATGATTTCCCTTTAACACTTCTCTGAAAGCATAGTTTTATATAGGTGTATAATATCCCATTGTGTGAACATAACAATTTATTCACTACTCTACTGTTGGACATTTATTCATTCATTTTACCAATACATATTGAATGCCTGATATGTACCATCACTCATCTATAGGCTGAGGAGACATCACTGAACAAAATAGATAAACATTTCTTCATCATGAGCTTACTTTGAGTGAGAGTGTATGAATAACAACAAAACAAGTAAAGTAAATGTCAGATGGTGGAATAAGAGCCAGGGAGACAAAGCAGAATGGTCAACGCAGAACCTGAGAGAGAGGTATTGAATCAAATAACTGAGTAAGGTGAGAAAGTAAGGCGGTTATCAGTGACAAGAGCATTCCAGACAGAAATAGCATGCACACAGTTGTTGAGGTAGAGTGTGCCTGGTGTGTTACAGGAGAGGGAGGAAGCCAATGTGTTTGAAGAGCGAGAGTGAAAGGGAGAAGACTAGATTGTGGAAGGCAGTGCTTCTTGTTAGGGGTAGTAAATGCCTCACAAAGAGATATTTTGGAAATTTATGTGATTTTTTTGGGTCATCACTGTAATTGGGGATTGTTTCTGGCATGCAGTAGATAGGTGTCAGGTGTGTTAATAGTCCTGCAGTGTATAAGACAGTTCCACACAATGAAGAGTTGTCCCATGTCACATAAAGCTTTTGAATGTCCCTGTAGATATTAATGTTGATGAAAAACCTGTTTTAAATTATTTCAGTGTATAACTGTCATGTTTTAAATGATTTTTTTTAGAATAGGATGTTTCATCTGTTTTTTCTTTCTTTCATGACTGACATTTTTGAAGAGTACAACCTAGTTACTTTGCAGATTTCCCCCAAACTGAATTTGTCTGCTGTTTTGTCATGATTTGATTCAGGTTTGATTTTTATGTAGGAAAGCCACAGAAGTGATGTGCTTTTCATGCTTGTCAAGAGGCACATTATGTCGATTTGTCTCAATACTTGTAATGTTAACTCGTACCACTTAGTTAAGGTGGTATCTGCTGGTTTCTGTGTTTTACATATTAATAAGTAATTAACAAATATGAGGGAGAGATTCTTTGAGACTGTAATTATCTCTAGGATCTAGTGTTTATACTTGCCTGAATCATTTATTAATAAAATAGCTTTAATTTGGTGATTGAAAAATATCCCATCATTGTTTCAACATTCTGGAGTTTTGTGGTAAGTTAAAATTTCCCTTCTACATTTATTTATATCATTATGGACTCTTGGATTTTTCTTTTACTCAAAGGGTCACAACCTGTCACTGTCATTGTCTATTTTGATACTCAAATTTTCCCACACTTCCACACTATGAGAACGAGATCCACACTGTACCCAAGGAATTTACTGACTTCTCTCCGCAGGATGCTGTCTCTTCTCCTTCTCTTTTCTGTTTCGTAACAGAAGAAGACAAGAAAAGTTTAAAGTCAGTACTTTATATCATTATAGTATGTGGACCAATAACTCAACAAGTTTAGAAAGAAAACCATGAAATAAACTTTACTTATATTCTAAAATAAAACACACCAAACTATGAAAGTAGTAAGAAGGAAATTATAAAATAAATTCTGTTTTAGTTAATAAACTAGAAAACAGAAAAATGATAGAATTGAGCATTAAAATCTAGATTTGGACCTTGGAAAAATTCCAAATCAGAAGACAACCTCTGACTAGCTAGAAGATGAGAAAGAAAAACATACAGTGTTATAAATGAAAAGGAGCATACTAGATATACTACTTAGAAAATCTGAAATAATAAGAGAATGTAATGCATAACTCTTTCCTTGTTAGGCATAAAATTTTCATGAAATGTCTGATTTTCTTAGATAATGTAAATAAACAGAAATGTGTAATAGATTAAACATGACTAAGATAAAAAAACTTTATTGATCAAACATTTGGCTTCCAGGAAAAGTACCTGACCTAGCTCAATATTAGGTGATGTTATGGAGTATTTCCTGGGTGTGATAATGACATTGTGGTTATATGATAGGTGAATTATTTAGGGTTGAAATGTCAAATCACAGTGTCTTTGTGGAGGAATAAAGCTGATAGGGGAAAATGTTCAACAGTTGTTGAATCTAAACAGAAGTAACTAACATGTTTATTTTTTTAATTGTTTGTTTTTTTGTGGGGTGGGGGGTATCGGGTCTCACTCTGTTGCCCAGGCTGGAGTGCAATGGTGTGATCTCGGCTCACTGTAACTGCCGCCTCCCAGGTTCAAGCGATTTTCGTGCCTCAGCCTCCCGAGTAGCTAGGACTACAGGTGCGTGCCACTACACCTGGCTAATTTTTTATTTTTTAGTAGAGATCGGGTTTCACCTTGTTGGCCAGGCTGGTGTCAAAGTCCTGACCTCAGGTGATCTGCCTGCCTCGGCCTCCCAAAGTGCTGGGATTATAGGCATGAGCCCTGCACTCGGCTGTTTTTTTGTTTTTTTAACATTCTGATTAAGATGATTAACATGAATCAACTTTTTGGTATATTCATATAAAAAGAAGAAAAAAATACCTGACTTAGATGTTTATATGGGCGATTCAATCTATCAAGTAATGGATAATTCCTGTGCTATATAAACAGTTCTAATACACTCACAAAAACTTCCTAATTTACTTGAGAATATTAGCAAAAACCTCAGAAGACCTACCTGAAATTATGAATCTTTCTTATCTGTGTAATGTCTCTTTTTTATTTCTGATTTTATCTATTTGAGTCATCTCTGGTTTTTTCTTAGTCTATCTAAATGTTTGTTAACATTGTTTTTACCTTTTCAAAAACTGTTTATTCCTGTTTTTCTGTTTTTTATTTCTGCTTTAATTTTTATTTCCTTCTTTCTGCTGACTTTGGAATTAGTTTTGTTCTTTTTCTGGTTCCTTGAAGTGTACAGGCGAGTTGCTTATTTGAGATCTTCTTCCTTTTAAAATAGGCAGTTATCATTAGAAACTTCCTTCTTTGTCCTGATTTTGCTTCATTCTGTAAGTTTTCATTTGTTGTGGTTTTGTCTGTCTCAAGTTACTTTCTAATTTTCCTTGATTTCATCTTTGATTCACTGGTTGTTCAAGAGTGTGTTGTTAATTTCCACATAATTTTCTTTCTGTTAGTGATTCCTACTTTTATTCTGTTGCGCTTGGGACAAAAGCTTGGTATGATTTCAGTTTTCTTAAATTTGTTCAGACTTGTTTTATGACTTAACATGTGATCTTTTCTGGAGAATGTTCTGTGTGCAGTTGAGAAGAGTGTGTATTCTGCAACTGTTAGGTGGAATATTCTGTATATGTGTGTTCTGTTCATTCTTGAAAGTAGGGTATGGACGTCTGCTACTTTTGTGTTGCTATTTTCCCCTTCAGTTCTGTCAGTGTTCGCTTTATATATTTAGGTGCCCTGATATTGGGTGAATGTATGTTTATACTTATGGTATCTTCTTGATGAATTGACTCTTTTATCGTTTATCTTCTTTGTCTCTTGTGATGGTTTTTTATTTAAAGTCTATATTGTCTGATAGTATGGCCACACCTGTGCTCTTTTGGTTGCTATCTGCATGGAATATCTTTTCTTATTCCTTCATTTTCAGCCTGTGGGTCCTTAAATCTAAAGTGAGTCTCTTGTAGGTAGCATATAGTTGGATCTTATTTTTAAAATTTGTTCAGCCACTATATCTTTTGATTAGGGAGTTTAATCCATTTACATTAAAGTAATTATTGTTAGGGAAAGACTTACTAGTTCCATTTTGTTAATCGTTTTCTTTCTTGTAGTTCTTCTGTCCCTTTTCCCTTCCCTTCTCATGCTGTCTTCCTTTGTGATTTGTTGCTTTTGCTTTGATCCTTCCCTTTTTTTTTTTTTTTTTTTTAAGAAAGAAAGAGAAAGAGGGAGAGAGAACGAAAATCTTGTTCTATTGCTCAGGATTTCATTTAAATCTGTAAAATGCTTATGCAATTACTAAAAAGTGATTTATTTCCTATTATGTGATCACTTTTAGAATAGGTATAATATT
>CAUYQU010079855.1:0-20731 GCA_963574635.1 Cheracebus regulus
GTCAGATTCACCAGAGTTGAAATGAAGGAAAAAATGACAAGGGCAGCCAGAGAGAAAGATTGGGTTACCTGCAAAGGGAAACCCATCAGACTCACAGCGGATCTCTCAAAACAGACCCTACAAGCCAGAAGAGAATGGGCACAGAAATACAGTAGCAACCAGAGTTTTTCATTGGAAGTTTCTTTAAATGTTATTAATGCAGCCAGAATGTTTATTCCAAGGTGTTCTTCTGTTCCATTTCTGCCTATCGAAATTCCTAGCACTTTTCAAGGGCTACTGCTTTTTTGAAGACTTCTGTGATCATCCCCCATAGAAGTGATCTGTGTTTATTGTGGCTACTCACCACCCAATTCATCTAGTTTCATATATATATATATATATATATATATATATATATATATATATATGAAACTAGGTATTGAAGGAACATATTTCAAAAAATAAAAGCTATTTATGACAAAACTTCTGGAATGGTGAAGTGAGGACTTTCATAACTCCACTCCTTCACAAAGGCAGCAAAATCACTGACAAAAACTGTCAACATTGACTTTTTTAGATCTCTGAAAATTAACCAAAATCTGTCGAGGTTATAGGGAATGTATATTCAAAAAAAATGACTGACTGTCAGGAAGAACAGTGAGCTCTGTGGCATTTGAACTCTTTCTATTCCCAAACTTCTTTCCACAGAAGAATGAACATTAGAGTCTTTGTAACCACAATGGGTGTGAAAACTAGCAATATCAGCCACTGGATGGGGCAGACTAAGTTAGAGCTCCCCCAAAAGCTCCATCCCTAGAGAACTGTCATTATTTGATATGTCTGCCAATTTCCCAAAAATGATGAGTTTGCAAGTTGTTATTATTTTCCCCAATATAGAGCTTACTCAGAAGGAAACACTGTATCTCCAGGGCATTTTTCAAAAATTATCAGTGCTAGTTTTTAAATATTGAAGCTGCCTGAAGTAGAGATACAACCTGGGGCAAACAAGAAGCTGACCAAAAAACTTAGAAGACTTTAAGAAATGAAATGGCCATAGAGGATTTTAAAAGCTCTGATATGTTTCTGCAGATCTAGAAGGCCATGATCATGAGCAAGACTGTGCACATGCTCAGAAAATATCTGAGATAGTTCTTATGTCTCAACTCTGGCAGACCTAAAGGATTTGCTCAAGTAGGAAGTGAAGGCTAAGACAGAGTTTTAAACTGCCCTAGTGCTGAAGGCACGACTCAACATGCACACAGAGCTCCTCTGCAAAGGTAGAAGAGTTATTGCCTGGAGGCATTTTAAAAAAATTTGTGTTCTGTCATTATATGACCATTAAGTTAGACAGGCAGAGTTCAGTGATTACACAGTACAGGAAATACTGACTTTAAAGAATTAGTCCAGGGAAGTCACCAAACAAACAAACAAACAGCTATAACAATAGTAACAACAAAATACAGCAGTAATAATAAAGCTTGGGAGAGTGGGTCAGATCTCATTTCCAGAGTTGTCATATTCTGTTATCTAAATTTCAACCAAAAATTAATTATGAGACAGGCAAAGAAACAGGAAATTATGGTCTATATGTAAGAAAAACAGCTATCGATAGGAACTGTTTCTGATGATATCCAGATGTTGGACTTACTAGGCAAGCACTTTATATCAGCTATCATAAGTATGTTCAAAGAAATAAAACCATGTCTAAAGAATTAAAAAGAATCACAAGCACTGTGTCTGACCAAATAGAAAATATCAATAAAGAGACAAAAACTATAAAGAAGCAAATAGAAATTCTGGAGTTGCAAAGTTTAATAACTGAAAACATTTACTAGAGGAGCTAAACATCAGATTTTAGCTAGCAGAAGAATCAGCAAATGTGAAAATAGGACAATTAGATTATACAGTTTGAGAAGAAGAAAAATAAAATAATGAAAATGAACAGATCCTTAGAGAGACCATATGACACCATGAAGTACAACAATACATAACAGGAGTCTCAGAAGGAGAGCAGAGAGAAAGAGGGGAGAAAGCATATTTGGATAATGGCCCTAAACTCCCCAAATGTGATGAAAAATATTAATCTACACTTCCAAAAAGCTCAACAAACTCCAAGTTAAAGATGAAAAAATTAAAACATAGACATAATCATAAATCATAAATAAATGCCTAATACAAATTTAGCTAGGTTATAGGTTTATGATCAGTATATAAACCCCAATATGTTTATATAATAGCAATACACAATCTGAAAATGGAACAAAAATAATTCTATTTACAGTAAGAAAAATAATTAATTTAGTATATTCTATATATACAGAATGCTTAGGAATAAATTTAATAAAAAGAACTACAAGACTTATACACTGAGAACTGCAAAACATTGTTGGAAGAAATTAAAGAGGGCCAAAATAACATTTTATGTTCATGGATCAGAAGGCTTAGTATAAATTAAGATGGCAACACTCTCATATAAACTATAGCTTCAACATGATATAAAAATTCTAGCTGCCCTTTTTTTCCTGTGGTCTTTTGTGCTTCTATATAAATTTTATGGTTGTTTTTCTATTTAATTGAATAATGTCATTGAAATTTTAATAGGGATGCATTGACTCTGCAAATCCCTTTGGGTAATATGGACATTTTTAACAATATTAATTCTTCTAACCCATGAAAACAGGATATCTTTTCATTTATTTATGCCTTTTTCAATTTCTTTCATTAATGTTTTATAGTTTTTAAAAAATTTTACTATATATATATATATATATTTATTGAACTTTAGGTTCTGGGGTAATGTGCAGAACATGCAGGTTTGTTGCATAGGTACATATATGGCAATGTGGTTTGCTGCCTCCAACCCCCCATCATCTATATCTGGCATTTCTCCCCATGTTATCCCTCTCCAACTCCCTACCTCCTGCTGTTCCTCCCCTAGTCCCTCCCAGCAGACCCCAGTGTGTGATGCTCCCCTCCCTGTGTCCATGTGTTCTCATTGTTCAACACCCACTTATGAGTGAGAACATGCGGTGCTTGATTTTCTGTTCTGCATTTCAGATTGCTGGTCTTTGTGGGGGTGAGACCCGCTGAGCCAGATAACCTGGCTCCCTGTTCAGCCCCCTTTTTTTTCAGTTGAATGGCTGGCTCTGCCTCCCAGCTATTCCAGGTGCCAGTTGAAACAGCCGCCCAGGTTTGCATGAGTTTTTGTGTGGAGAACTGCTGTGCCAGCTGAAACAGTCATGCTGGAAACTCGTGGCACTTTTCAGCCTGGGAATCTCCTGGTCTGTGGGCAGTAAAAACTCATTTTGAATGCGGTGATCACTCACCCTCTGCGTTGTTCTCACTGGGAACTGCACCCCAGAGCTGTTCCTATTCAGTCATCTTGGATCCCTCTATCTGGATACTTCTTCAATGTTTTATAGTTTTTGGTGTACAGGTTTTTCATCTCCTTGGTTAAATTTACTCCTTAGAATTTTTTTGTAGCTACTATAAATGGGATTGTTTTCTTGACATCTTTTTCAGAGAGTTTGTTGCTAGTGTGTAGAAATGCTACTGATTTTGCATGATTTTATATCCTGTAACTTTACTAAACTCTATAGTTTAGGTAAATTTTGTGATATTTGAATTAATTGGCAGTTAGGAAAAACAGAAGAGGTACATGCTGGGAGAGTAGGTTTAATGAGAATTCATGCCTCATCTGTGAGGTTTGAACCCCATTTTGGGTGTGAGTACATTGCTACGGGAGGTTCAAAACTTCTAACCAGTGATATTTTCCTCAAAACCTTCAGCCATTTCCTCCCTTCTTTCTTTCTTTTCTTAATTTATTCTTTATTTTAAACTTTTTTCTCTTTTAAAGTTTTATTTAGAAATATTTTGGATATTTGCAAAATATAAAATTGTGCAATGAATGACCATTTAGGTATCCACCCAACTTAAGTAATTCAACATTACTAATTTAGTTGAAGATAACTGTGGACTTTTCTTTCTCTGGCAAAGTTTTCATCCTCCCAGAGCATTAGATTTAGATTTACTAGACTGTATTTTTCTTCATCCTCCTCATATTTTAGCTTAATGCCCCTTGATCGGCTTGATGAGTTTCTGAGAAACATTCTCATCCTAAAGCATTAGGTGCCCCTCATTTTAGCATTTTAATTCAGGTCTCTAGAAAACCAAAGCTGGCCATTGAGGCTCCTCAATGTTATTTCTCTTTCAGGGCTGACTGTGGATGAAGGGCAGAGATACAACTTATCAGCACTGCTCATGGCCTCTGGGACTTAATCAGGTTTTGAATCACTCAAGAAACATCTCAGGTTCCTTTTCCATATCCATAGAAATTAGAGATCTAGAAGGGGTAGGTGATACTGAGTCTTTGCAAATTGAATGCTGTCTCCTGTAGAGATTTTCCAGACTATTTCCTGTAAACAACCAGCAAAAATTCAGCAGGGTGGTTTTACACACATATGGGTAAGAGTCTTGGTTAGAGATGATTGGAAGTCTTGAGCGTAATTTTTAAAAATGATGCTAAAGAGAGATCAACATAAAAGTGTGTGCTTAGGCTCTTAAAATCAGTAACATGCAACGTTGGTACACTAATTAGAAATTTCCAATGCTCTGTTGAAATCCTTCCTGGAAACCATTTACGAATCCCAGAGATAGGAGGTCTGCTCACCCTAGTTCTGCGCAGAGAATGTGATGTCATGGACAGTAGTGTGCTCCTCAGCTGTGAGCCCCTGGGAGGACAGCTCCAAGTCTTTCCCTTTTGTTGACAGATTCTTCAGCAGCTCCTGATGGCTCCACAGTGTTGTGCTTCATGGACTATTGTTCCACATGGCATCTTCATGCATTGTCTTGCTTCTGTTCTTGAAGCTGTGCCTCATACTTCTCTAGGCTGACACCTCTCTGGCTATTTATAGGACCCTGCTGACACAAGCCATGGCTTCTTTTGCTGGAGCTGATGCAGGGTCCTCCCCTCTAATACCTCCATTCCTGGGCTGAACTGTGACTCCAATTTTGTGTCAAGGGACACGTGTTCATGGATCAGAAGGTTTAATATTAATGCCTTTGGATGTTGCACTTGGAGTTTGGGGTTAGAACAATGCCACAGGATGGAAGGAGGATGGGGCCACTTCCCCTCTGCCATCCCCAGGGCTCAGATCTGAGAGTGTGAACCCTGTGGGAGAGAGTCCCATTAGGACAAATCTACCCATCTGCCTGGAGCCTGGGAGCTGCCTCAAAGCCCACCTTGTCCATTTGTCCTTTCTCTCCTTTTTGGTAATATAATGAGACTCCCCAGGTCAGCACAGTGCTTCTTCTCGAAGCTGCAGATGAGTGGCTTTGCTGAAAACTAAGCCTGCATTTTCCTGAAGCTCTGCCAATTGTGTAGTGCAGAAGTCCTAAAAGCTTTTTGAGTACCAGTTCTGGGCATTTAGCTTTACTTTCCATCCTTTGTAAACAGCAATAGTAGCAGAGTGTACTTTAAGGACAAAGCAGCAGGAAATCTTTTGAGACTTGAGGCCTTTTCAAGTGTTGAGATGGGTGCCAGGCAAAGCCCTCTATGTGACTTAAGAGTCATTGTGTGCCTCCGCAGCTCTCATAGCTGAGGGGCTCAGCACTGCTCAGGCTCCTGCCCTGTCTGCAGCTAGCTACGGCCTCAGATGTGCCCCTATCTCTCTTGGTTAGCACCCTCCTGGGGGCTGAGCAGACCTTTACACTTGTTATCCTCCTTCTTTTATTCTGAGTTCAGCTTGAGCAGCCTGATTTAGGCACTTTCCTGGAATGGGAGCTCTGTAAAGATAGCTATTGCAAATGGGATCATTTTTTGATATCTTTTTTGGATAGTGTGTTGTTAATAGATGCATTACATGTAAAATGTAATATATAGATATTACCTGTGGGAACGTTATAGAAATAATGTTTCTAATGTTTCTACATTATGGACTTTTGTATGTTGATTTTGTATGTTGTGTGTATCTTGTTCATGGCTATGTCCTCAGCTCCCAGAACAGTGCTTGGCACACAGTCAGTCAGTAGTAAGTGGTTTGTCACCTGTGACAAGTCTCTTGCAATCGAATCCTCACTTCCTATGCACTTTATAGTGTTTCAATTGATCTGTTATTGGAGTTGAGATCTTTAGGAAGTGTCCAGCTTTGGATTTGGGCTCAATGTTATATTTGGGAAATTTGGAATTTTTCAAAACCACCAGAAATGACAGTTGTATCTGCTTATGACTGCGAGTGGAGTGTCTACATGGTTCTATGTTGGTTCATTTGAATGGAGAATCTGAGGTTCTTGTGCCCAATGTCTAAACTGCTGCTATCTCTATGATTACAGAAAACCAAGTAGAAAGTAGCCCAGGTCAGGGTCTGGCAGAACCAGACTGAAGCCTGGGAACGTTCTTAGAGAGGTGGACCCTGGGCTGAGCAGGGCCCTTCTGAGAATGGCAAAGGCCCTAGCATTCCTCTGCTGTGGCTTTGGCCATGACAGACATGGACCCCAGGGAGCTGGGGCTAATGATCTAGCCTTTAGAAATAGGCTGTTCTTGTGAAAAGTGGGGCTGAGAAAAAAAGTGCTGGGTGAGAGAGAGAGATTGAGAAAGAGAGAACAGAACAGACTGGAATTTCGAGCAAGTTAGCCTATTTAATACTTGCATTTGGAAGGCATGGGCTGGAGCCCACCTTTGGAGAGAACTGAGTCTGGGGCAACATGGTCTTGAGCTACTGATGGATCACTGCTCTAGGAGAAAG
The DNA here is from genome assembly GCA_963574635.1 of Cheracebus regulus. Taxonomy (NCBI): domain Eukaryota; kingdom Metazoa; phylum Chordata; class Mammalia; order Primates; family Pitheciidae; genus Cheracebus; species Cheracebus regulus. The sequence goes on from CAUYQU010079855.1 coordinate 6,723, forward strand.
GGGCAGGGAATGTGAATCTGGGGAAAGTAAGGGAATCAGGTAGATGCCACGAACCAAGGCCCTGTTGCAAATTCAGCAGTGTTGCTTCTAGGAGCAGAGAGCATGGCTTAGCTAAATATAACTGAGAAGACCACCAATAGAGGAATGAGAATGAAGATGTGTGTATGTTGACTCAGTCTCATAATGAGGCTCAGGGAGAGACAAAGGGAAAATAGCAAAAGCCCGAATGTTGTGTAGAATGCAGAAGAGGCAGGAAGAGAGATGATTTCTTCTTGTCTAAAGCTGCTTGGTGTTCTAAGCAGGTTAAGATGGAAGACCCTGCACTTGTGGAGCTTCTATTCTCATTAGGAATTCAAGATATCAAACCTGATTCCACTTGCCAGAAATGTCTGAGTCCCATCTCTGTTCCAGCCAAGAGTCTCAAGGAGCTTGAAGGTGAATTTGATACAACTCGACTTCTCTATGCTGCCTATGTCCCATGACAGATTCTCCAGAGCTACAGTGATGGAGCGTTCACTGCATCAGGAAGCAGCTCATTTGTTACAACTCAGGTAGCCAGGGGACCCTGAAGGCATCCTGAGCCCTCAACAACACAGGCCCATTCAGGGAGAAAGAGGTTGGACAAATAAAGTAAGGTTCATACACAACAAGCAGAGATGGAAGGAACTGCCATGGGAGCACGGGAGCTAGTGGCTGAGTTCCTCTTCCGCAGGGCAAGGCAGCTTCCACTGGGCTAGGGAATGGTTGTGAAACAGCAGAACCACATGGGGCAGACAGGATGGTTTTCCTACTGCATCCTATGCCTTCCATGTGTCCATTTTCATTAGCCTTGGATTCGAGTCCCCGTGGGATAGTAAGAGAGTATCTTCGCTGCACCCAAGGAAGAAGCTGGAGCCAAATACACCACCCAGAGAAGAAAGGTCTTGCTAAAATATCTACATTGCTCAGGACAGCCCTGGAGAACAATTCTGAAAAACCGAGAGAGAAGAGAAGCCGAAAATGTGAAGACAAGCTTGCCAGTTTCCAGAAGTCTATTCATTTTAGCTGATCTGTGTTTATTGAGCACACATTATAACCGTGGTTCTTGGATGGGTGAATGGGATCTCAGGGTTATGACCCATCAATGTGTGAAAGTTAAGTGCTGACAAGAGGAATGGGGTGTAGGTGCCACCTTAGCGGGACAAACATCGCAACTGTGTTTGGAGGTTATTCACATCTGGAACAGGAGTGAGAATGATGGGCAGGACCCACATAGGGAGAGGGTAGAAGAGGCCTTTCAGAGGTAGAAATGACATCAAGGAAGGCTCAGTCATAGGACTTGACAAAGCATTTCTGAGAGATTGAAAGACTCATCTGGGCATAATGGATGCAAAAGAGAGAGGAGGTAGACAGGAAAGTTGGGGCTAAATGGGGAAGGACTTTGCATGCTGCGTGGAGTCTGCACCTCATGTTTAGCTGCGGCATCAGTTTCCTTCCATATAGTCTGTTGGGAGGAAGTTTCCCACTCCATAAGTCCTGATGAGCAGCCTTCATGTGCCCTTGTGTCTCAGACTTGAATCCTATTCCGCTATCACCATCTTTTCTACAAGGTGATGGCCTTCACACCCTGGGTTCTTCCTCAAAGGCAGGGAAGTGCAGTGGGCAGATGTGCAGGTTGGGAACCTGGCTGACCTGGGCTGTAATCCTGCCCCTGCTCCATTTTAGCTTCATGACCATAAGCAAGGACTTCACTGCCCTAGCCTCAGTGATCTCATCTTTAAAATGGGGAAATTAGCATCCGCCTGACACGTATGGTCAGTGATGGTGTGTATGTGAGTGTGCCAGGGAAACTGAAGCACCTCCCGGCATTCTCTGTGCCCCTGGGTTCCTGTGGTGCTACTTGGTGTGAAATAAAGAACTAACTGACCTTGAACTCTGTATTCATGTCTTTTTAGTTTTTTTCTGCTATGTTGGCAAGGTGCTCAATAATAAGAAGCTAAGACAGGGAAATCATCTAGAAACTTTGAATTCACAGAGGGAAAATAATACAAATATCTAAGTGTCATGTATGCAATATAAATTCATAAGGTATATTGCACATTTTAGAAATATATCACCATACTATATATTCTAAATGTCATATAATGGGCTCAGTTTTCTGATATCTCAAATATATCTTACAGGCTGTCAAGTATATTTTAGAAATGAGTATCTTTTTAATGGCCCATAGTGAGTAACCTCAGCAGAATAGGAGAAAATTCATTATTTCTCCTGGTGCTAAGTGACTTTTACATTCAGAGGTGATCAGGGAGAGTGAAAAAAGAGACAGTTCTTTTTGGTTTGTGGCTTAGGAGGGGTTAGGGAGGTAAGATGCATTCACAGGGCACTGCATAAATGGCCTGGATGGGAGATGAAAACTATGCTAAATAATGGGAGGAGGAGGGGTGCGGGAGCCTCCACTGAGCCAGATGAATAGCATGGGGAGTGGAATACTGGCCAGCATAAGCTCGAGATGCTGTTTAACTTTCTGGCTCCATGACACTTTCCAGGAGAGAAAGGGAAGGATTTGTTGCCACTGATGTAGGGGTGGGAAGGGAGAACCAAGAGGTGGGGAGTGAAACTATATTGAGTACCTACTGCAGGTCAGATACTTCTTATAGGTTATCTTAGTCCTCCTCAGACCCTTGGAGGGTAGCATTTTTGTCTCTATTTTGCTGACAAAGGAGCAGGTTCAGAGCTAAGTAACATGCTAAAGGTCATACTGCTTGGGCCTAGAGCCCAGATGCATATGATTCCAAGTCCGGCCTCATGAGTAGAGGATGTGAGGTTGGGCTCTTTGCATTTGCTGAGGGCTGGCCTGCTGGCGAGGCTGTCCTGCATTTTCTCCTGGCGATGGTGAAAGATCTTCAAGGGCTCCAGCACCTGCCGGTTGTTATCATCAGTATCTGCAGCAGTGGGAGGAGCTCAGACACAGCAGGTTTTCCTAAATGCATTCAGAGGGAAATGCAAAGACCCATCCCTGGGTCTTCTTCTCTTTGACATCCTCTATTCCCTACCCGAATACCAAGAGCTGTCAGCCCGAAGACTAGGCAGGAAGGATACAGAAGACAGGCAGCCAGGACCAAGGCATTGCCGAGGCAATTCTGCTGAGGAGGAAGCTTCCACTCAACCTCATTGCAAATGGATGGTGAGATACCCTTCCTGGCAAGAAGCTAAGCAGCTTTGTTAACCTGGGAAGGAAGGGCCCACTGAGGCATTAGAGTGTCTCCAGGCCAATGAGCTTAATGAAGAGACTGACAGGGCTGGTTGACAGGGCTCCAGAGGCCTGCCCTCATGGGAAAGACTAAAGACTCTGAGGAGGGTCATCAGTTAAGTAAGACCCGATGATGGGTGGGAGTTGAAGCGCAGTGGAAGGGTCAGAGTAGGCAAAGGGGAGTGGTCAGGAGGAATTCTGAAGCTGTCCTGTTGAAGCTCCTGTTATTTTTATGACTCACAGAAGGCTTCTGCTCTGGGAGATTGGGGCTTATTTACATGAAGGAGAAAGGAAAGGACATGGTGGACCTTGTCCTGGCTAAGCTGGGCCACTGAGGTCCCCACCTGCACAAGGTCTGCTGCCCCACGGTGGCTCCTCAGAGGGGGAGATCTGAATCTCATGGATCTGTTTTCTCAGAGTATTTCCAGCCCTGAAGCCTATTCTCCTCCATGTCTCTGCCATCAAGCGCTGCCTCCATTTGGAGGCAATCCAGAGCCGGGTAGGACAAAGGACTCACCATCCCTCGGGGCTCATTTCTGGATATTGTTTGGTGTGGTTCCAGCCTTATTCTCAGTCTGAGACTCACCCAGGACTCAGATCAGGTGAGTGAATCTTACCTTTTGCTGAGGCTCTCCCATCCTTTGTTCGAAAAGGGTCCCCCAGGACATCTGCTTCTCAGGCCTGGGGCTCTGGTCCCAAACTCTTTCTCCTCTACTGGGGCTGGCTCTGAGCTCCAGAAGCCTTTGAGAAATCCCTTTCCCAACCCCTCTGGCCAGCGCTACCCTCCAGCTCCTCCTCCAGGTCAGATCTGTAGCTTGAGGTTCAAGTTTAGTGGTCAGAAGCCTGACATGCTGATTGTGAACACCAAGGTTCGTTCAGAATGGGCCCTGCCCATGCTGCAGGCAGAAACTATTTTCAACATCACCCGCATAAACACTGTTGCTCTGCACCAGTTTGTTTGCTGCTGAGTTGCTGAGCTTGGCTGTGTCTTGGGATATGATGCCATTCACCTGCCCTGAATGACAGGATGGAACTCTGACTGTAATGACTATAATAATAGATATTTATTGAGTTCTCCTGAGTTTCCTGAGGCCTTTTCTAAATACTTTCTGTCATCTAACTTCCTGCAGCCTCCAGGTGCTGATGATCCTCATTTTACAGATGAGAACACTGCCTGTGGTCATCCAGCTGAGATCTGGTAGAAGCAGGATTCAAACCCTGGCAGTCTTACTCCCAGGCCAGGACTTTTGTCTGCTCCGTTTCCCTGCACATAAATCCTGCACAAATGCAGGTTGGGCCATGGGATAGGAGAACATCAAGCATTCCTGGAGCTTAGGGACTCTGATCCAGAGCAGCCTTTCAAAAGCAAAGGGGTGCAATATAGAACGCAGGCTTTGGAGTGAGACAAACATGCTTTGAAATCCTCAGCCTTGTGGCTCTGGAAGAGTTGTTATACTTTGAACCTCAGTTCACTCATCTATAAAATGGGCTTAATAACTCTACTTTGCAGGGTTTTGTGTGAAATAACAAACACTGAACATGGTACCTCAAATGTTGATCATGAAAGCTCAACGGCTGAAAGCTCTTATTACTGAGATGCGCAGGAAGCTACCGCCTTTGTAGCAAGTTGTTGTTCTGGCTACTTTTGCTTCTGCTGGAGGCAACCCTGGACAAATGCTATGGAAATATCTCTCCTTGCTAATAATTAGCCAAATGCTGTGACAGAGGAACCAGGAAGGCATCATCACAGAGAGCCTCTTCCATACAGCACCTTGGAAAAACTCTAGCTCTTTGCAGCAGCTTCTGCCGGTCCCCAGACAGCGGGACGACAAGCCAGGTGTTGAGTGGTAAGGAGGAGGGAGATAGAGGCCTGTTCCAAAGGGGCTTCCCAGACAATGGGAAACAGCGCCATACAGTGTGGGTTGTTACATGAGAGGTCTCATCAACAAACACACTGAAAATGATTTTCATTTAAAAAAAAAGGAGTCTGGGCGCGGTGGCTCACACCTGTAATCCCGGCACTTTGGGAGGCTGAGGCAGGCGGATCCTGAGGTCAAGAGATTGAGACCATCCTGGCCAACACGGTGGAACCCCACCTCTGCTAAAAATACAAAAGATCAGCAGGGCGTGGTGGCGGGCACCTGTAGTCCCAGCTACTGGAAAGGCTGAGGCAGGAGAATCACTTGAACCTGGGAGGCAGAGGTTGCAGTGAGCCGAGTTTGTGCCTCTGTACTCCAGCCTGGCAATAGAGTGAGACTCTGTCTCAAAAAAAAAAAAAAAGAAAAGACTATTCCAATGAACTGATTGCAAACTGGAAAGATGCAGACTTCAGTACAAAACAAAGGTGCATTCCAAGTGAAGAAAGACAGGGTTCGTCTTTTAGAGAGTAAGTTCCCACCCAGGTTCCCACTCTGGTCTGCTGATGCAAATGAGGGATGTAAATTTGGTGAGTTCTGATTGGTTGAGGCTTGCTGATTTCTGATTGGCCATAATCTTGGTTGATTCAGGCATCATAAACAGGAACAGATAGCTATGAAAGTCCCAAAGTTAAGCAATCCTGGAGTTTTTACCCTGAATGCAGAGTACATGTGTGACCTCTAGGAAGCAAATGACTTCTGGGCTCTATTTTGAATTTAGGTCCCATTAGCTACTCAATCCATCTTGAAGGACTGATTATTTTAGGATTCAGGGTTTCTGGTGAGTTACCTTCTCCTATTCATGTCCTTGTGTAGAACCCTCCCAGGTGTATGACTTTGCTTTGGCCATTGGGACACCAACCTATGTGATGTAAGCAGAGGCTCAATTGATATGTGTGCATCACAGGGAGCCCTCCCAGGGCCTAGCATGTGATGAGGCCAAGGCAGCCATGCAGAGAGATCACATGGAGGAGAACTGAGATGACCCCCAGCCCCACCACAATGCCAGACACGTGAACGAGGCATCAAACAAACCAGACCCCAGCTGACTTTCCATGACCACAAATGCATAGAACTTTCTTTTCTAAAATTAGGGAAGTACCAGGGTTCACCTCACATGCTTCCCCATGGACCTGGCTGTTGCTTTCTCACCTTTTCATCTCCTAAAGATGGGCATAAATTTAATCTGCAATGACTTTCGTGGGGCCTCTCTGCCATGACTTATCTGTCTGCACACAGCAAAGGATAGGTTCACTCTGTGCAGTAACTTGCTATGTGTACCAGGCAATATGCTACACTTCCAGCATGCCATCCGGGCAGCAATCCCATACAACCTCTGCTTATCCTGAACTTCAGGCTCTCTTGCATGCAGGAGTCACACCTGCCCAGTCATTCCTGCTTCCATACACAGAGTCGGTTATGCTTATTTGCATACACTTTTGCATAGACACACACCAGGCTCTGCCTAGCTTTGTGGCAGCTCATTTTCTGTGCTTTTGCTGGAAACGAGGTTCTCCATTCATTCCTGGGATTCTAGAGGCAGGCTTGTTAAGAATGCATAGCCAGCCTGATCTTCTGCTCTGTGGATGGTGTTAAATACTCACACACCACAGCTCTGCCAAGGAGCAGGGATAAATATGGCAGGCATGAAATGGGTCTAAATTGCTCTTGATGGCTCTATTCAATAATGTTGGTCTTTTCCTAACAGTGCTATATAACAATAGTCATTTTCAAAATGGGGTACTGCAGTTGTTTTTAAGGAGGAATTGACAATTTTGACCTACAGAGTAGTAATTTGCAAAATGTTCTTTCTTTGAGCCATTCACTGGGAAATGCGGGAAGTCCAGAAGTACAGAATTTAAGGCAAAAACGGCTGTAACTAATGATAGCCTAAGTGCAGAGAGACAGCACAGGCTAGTGATGTTCTGGAGTCGGAACTGAGGCCAGGGAGAGGCAGAAGCGAGAGTTTCATTATAGACAATTGGGCTCAGAAGACCCTGAATAAACCTTATTTTACTTCACTTTGCAGGCACGTTTTACATTGTTGGCTCTGCACTTCACAGCCCCTAAATGGGATTCAATCCAGGGAAGTAACTGCATTAGACAAAGAGACAGTGGTTTCTAGAACCACTTATGATAGGTACCTGTTAAATGTTCTGAATCCTCCAGAACATGTGCTGAACACTTAGATTCTTTCTTACTTTTTCTTTTTTTTTGAGATGGAGTCCCACTCTATTGCCCAGGCTGGAGTGTGGTGGTATGGTCTTGGCTCACTGAAACTTCAACCTCCTGGGTTCAAGTGATTCTCCTATCTTAGCCTCCTGAGTAGCTGAGATTACAGGCACCCACCACCACACCTGGCTAATTTTTGTATTTTTAGTAGAGATGGGGTTTTGCAATGTTGGCCAGGCTGGTCTTGAACTCCTGACCTCAAGTGCCCTCCTAGGCCTCCCGAAGTGCTGGAATTACAGGCGTGAGCCATGGCGCCCAGCCACACTTAGATTCTTTATGCAAATTCATAAGAGACAGTCCAAGGAACTCTGCTTGATTTTGACTGCCCTTGGAAATTACGGGTACAAATGATTTGCTCTTTCCTGTCTCTTTCTTGTTTATATGGGTCCCGAAGTTGTATGTATTTTATGTATACTCATCTCAGGCACTTTTATCTTATTTACTTATTTATTTACTCCCTGAGTGGGATATTAGTTTCTGAGTTTTCCATGTTACTCCTCCCTTGCACACCAGTGTATGAAGGTAGACAGGAGATTCTGTTCCCTGACTTAATTGGTGGATGTGGCAGGTAGGAGAGAGAGTTCATTCCAGGGCCTAAAGCAGGAGTGGCTTTGAAGACATTGCCTTCTCTGGCCTTGAATTTTCTGTAGCCTGAAGCCCTGAAGAAATGTTGTTAAAGATCTTTCAGGGTAACAAGGGGAGGGAGGAAGTGTTTTCTGGAGTCCAAGAAATGCGATCAGAGATCAGTAGGTAAGGACTGGAATGACAGGGTTAGTGAGAGTAGGAGTGCCCATAGCCTGGTGGCAGCTCTGTAGAGAGAGCAAGACCTCAAAGGAAATTGTTGCTTTGTATGACCAGGAAAAATGGCAGACAATTCCCATTAGCCTTGGAATTCCCAGCCTTAGCAGAAACTCCCACACCCTGTCATGTACCATTGAAGGAAGTATTGCTGGATCCCAAGGACCTACTTTTTGGCACGAAACCATGAAGATGTCAGTAGCAACCATGATGGGAGCTGGAGGTTTCCCTGCTGTTTTAGAAACACCATTTATGTGTCCATTTATTATAAATTTGGTAGAGAAGGAGACTCCAGTAACAAATGAGATTAAATCTGTTGTTGATAACTATTTTCTTACTTTTTCAAAAGCGTGTTTAAATGGATGTGAAGGCCAATTAACAGAAATATGGAATAGCAAGCTGGGTGAGGAAAGGTATTTAAACCCCAAAAGATAAAGGCCTCCAGGCTGAGTGGGGTTTCTGGTTCATCCTTTGGCTTCTATGTCTTTGAGGTTTTGTAAAAGGACCTTCTGGGGAAGTCAGTGGGAAAGGCCACACAGGAGGCTCCAGGCCCTGCAGGGGCACATGGCAAAGGTACAGGGCATTCTCAGGAATGTGGTCAGGAGAATTGGACTGCTCTCAATTTTCTGCTTTTAAATTCACCATGGCTAGTGATGGGCTTTCAGGGTAAGGACAAAACAGAACACTTCAGTGGGGGTGAAATTAAAGTTCTTTTTAAAAAATTTATTTATTATACTTTAAGTTCTGGAGTACATGTGCAGATCATGCAGGTTTGTTACATAGGTATACATGTGCCATGGTGGTGGTTTGTTGCATCCATCGCCCCATCATGTACATTAGGTATTTCTCCTAATGCTATCCCTCCCCAATCCCCCCACCCACTGATATTCCTTCCCTATACCCCCACCCCCCAGGCCCCAGTGTGTGATCTTCCTCTCCCTGTGTCCATGTGTTCTCACTGTTCAACATCAAGTTATAAGTGAGAACATGAGGTGTTTGGTTTCCTGTGTTTGTGTCAGTTTGCTGAGAATGATGGTTTCCAGTTTCATCCATGTCCCTGCAAAGGACATAAATTCATCACCATTCTATCGTGTATATGTGCCATATTAATGTTCTAATGAGAGAACTCCATCATCTCATGATTCTATCAAGTAAAATAAGAGTAAGAATCTGGGCTAGGCTCAGCCAAACATTATCAGTTAAAAATATTTAAGAATCAACAGCAACAGAAGACACGTTGGTGCTGTCAGCTCTCCACGTGTCTTCCTTTTGATTCCCCATGTTTCTGTGTGCTGACAGCTCTGTTCGGGGCATGGTGACCGCCCTGAGCATCAGTCAGGATGGGCTAAGTTACTGTGGTAACAGTAACATCATATCTCAGTGTCTTAAAACAATAACATTTGTTTCTCTCTCATGTGGCATCCTCACTGCACGTGGACTGGAGGCTCTGCTTTGTGTCAACCTCACTCAGGCAGGGAGGGAGGTTCCTTCTTCATATTTCCCTGGGAAGTGGACCACTGTTCTGCTTTTTAAGCTTCAGAGAGCTCCAAGCTCTCGAGTGCCTTCCTTGAAACTGTCTGTGTCTCACTCTCGTGGCTGTGACCAGCCAGGCTGGCAGGATTCCCTGAGTTTGAATCTGCTACCACGTGGGTCCCAGTTGTTGGAAATGCGTATCTTGAAATTTTCTAAGTCCTCATGCAGTACCTAGAACTCGTAGGGCCAGAACAGGCAGAGCTATCTTGGTGGTGTACTCTGGGGACACCTCTGAGATGAATGCTGGTCCCAGTCCGTGTTTCCTTTTGTGAGAGTACTTGCTGACCATCTATCAAGCTTATGGGGTCAAGCAGATGCCCCGAGGACCATCTCACCTCAACCTTGCACCTATGGGGTCATGCTGAACTCGGCAGCCAGACCCAGGTTCCAGGAGAGAGGTCTGGAAAACGGACTGCTCCAGCTGCTTGTTTTATGGGCACTGGGGTACCAGGATGGTATGAAAATGCTGATTTGGGGTGACTCTCACTCATGTTAGATACAGGATGAATTCAGGGATCTGGACTGCTGACTGCCTACTGCTGATTCTTGCATCTGACCTGTGTGTGTGGGTCCACATATGTCATGGACATTCCAACCATGGCTGCCTCTGATCTGCAACACCCAGTGAGAGCAGGAGTGGTGGTGAGGTTCTTAATGCTGCACACTTCCTTATCACTGGCTACCAGGTGGTCACCACGTCTGCTCCACAGGCTCTATGACAAGTGTTTGGTAGTTCCTGGGATTTTATATTTTTCTCATCTGTTCTTTGTTCTTATTTTTTCTGCCTTCTTTCTGGTTGAGTATATTTTATGATTCCATTTTTTTCTTTGTTATCTTATTAGCTGTATCTATTTGTTGTAGCATTTTGGTGATTACTTTAGAATTAATTTATAGTATACACCTATAACCCATCACATTGTACCTCCAAGTAGAATGTTATATCACGTCATGATAGTATAAGAAACTTGCGACACTGTAGTATTTTCATTTTTCCCCTCCTAGCCTTTGCACTTTGGTTGTTAAACACATTTTACTTCTACATATGTTAAAACCACCTACTACGTTGTTATTATTATTGAGACGAATCTCGCTCTTATCAACCAGGCTGGAGTACAGCGGCATATTTTTTACTTTAAATAATCAGTAATCTTTCAGATAGATTTAAATCTGTCTGAATTGCTTTTCCCCATGGTTGCTATTTTCAGGGCTCTTTGGTCCCTTGTATACATTCAGATTTCTAACTAGAATAATTTTTCTTCTATATGAAAAAATTCTTTCACATTTATAATAGTGCAGTTCTGCCGACAGTGGATTCTTTCAGCATTTGTATGTTTAACATGTTTTTATTTTGCTTTCATTTTTGAGGGCCATTTTCACTGGTTATGGAATTCTAGCTTGACTTGTTTTTGTTTTCCTTTCAGTACTATAAAGCTATTACAGGCCGGGTTGGTGGCTCACGTCCATAATCCCAGCACTTTGGGAGGCTGAGGTGGGTGAATCACCTGAGGTTAGAAGTTCAAGACAAGCCTGGCCAACATGGTGAAACCCCGTCTCTACTAAAAATATTAAAAAATAGCCTAGCGTGGTGGTATGTGTCTGTAGTCCCAGCTACTCGGGAGGCTGAGGCAGGAGAATTGCTTGAACCTGGGAGACAGAGGTTTCAGTAAGCCGAGATCATGCCTCTGCACTCCAGCCTGGGCAACAAGAGTGGAAAAAAAAATATAATAATCTCAAAAATAATAGTAATAATAAAGTAAAATAAAGCTGTTGCTCTATTGTTTGCTGGGTTCCATATTTTTTCTGACTTAAAAATCCCCTGACATCTTATCTTTGTTTTTCTTTGTGTGTACATCTTTATTTCTCTGAGTACTTTTAAGATCTTGTCTTTATTGTTGGTTTTTAATAGTAGTGTGCTATGGTGTAGTTTTCTTGTGCTTGGTGTTCTTTGAGCTTCTTGGATCTGTAGATTGGTAGTTTCATCAATTTGGAAATTTTTGGTTTTTATTTCTTCAAATATATATTTTTATATACAATTCTTTCTTCTTTTCTTTGGGGACTCTAATTACATGAGTATTATTCTACGTGAAATTGTCACACAGGTTATTAACATGCTATTCATTTTCTCAGTGGTTTTTCCCTTTGAGTTTCATTTGGGACATTGTTTATTGATACATCTTCAAATCACTCACCCTTCGTGTCTCACACCTGTACCCCTAGAGCTTAATCTACTGTTATGTCCATTTAATGGATTTTTCAACTCAGTCATTTCAGTGTTCATCTGTAGAATTTTTATTTGGCTTTTTTGTACTTCTGTATTTCTACTTAACATACCAAATCTTTCCTCTGTTGCACTGAACATTTGAAATACAATCACAATACCTATTTTAATGTCATTGACTGCTGGTTCTATCATCTTCATCATTTTTTAGTTATATTTTAGTTGACTTTTCTGCTCATTTTGGGTTATATTTTTCTGCTTCTTTAAATGCTTGCTAATTTTTGATTGGATGTTGGAAATGTATATTTTATCTGTGGAAACCAGGAATTTTTGTGTACCTATAAATGTCCCAAGCTTTTTCAGGGGTGTGGTTAAATTACTTGGAAGCATTTGATTCTTTTGGTTCTTGCTTTTAATCTTTGTTAGGTAGGACCAGACAGATTGGAACTTTTTCTAGGACTAATTGTCTCCACTGCTGAGGTAAAATTCTTCTGTGTATGCTACTAATGTCTTGTGAATTACAAGCTTAACTTTCTCACCCTGATGGAGTGCATCCTCCGGTGGTTTACTAAGAAGGGAAGGTATTTGTGAACTTACATATCCTAAAACAACTTTTATCCCACCATTATATTTGGCTTATAGTTTTTCTGAGCATAAGCTCTAGTATGAATTGGAAAAAATTTCTTTCAAGATCTGAAGGTATTATTGCTTCCAGCTTCTGGTGCTGCTTATAAAAATTCCAAACTTATCTGCTTCCTAACCCTTTGTGTGACCTGCTATTTCTTCCTGTAACGTTTTAGAATTGTCTATTTGTTCTCACTTTTCTAAAATTTTATTATGCTGAATCTAGGGATATTTCTATCATTATCCATTCCCTGGGCATTTGGTAAACACTATCTGAAATTATGTCCTTTAGTTCTTAAGAATTTGCTTGAATTCTTTTGCTCATAATTTTTCTGTCATTTGTTTTACTGGAAATCACATTGTTTCAATATTAGACCTCATGACCTAATAATTTTATCTTTTTAAATTAAAATCATATTTTCATTTTTTTTCTAATTTCTGTGATTTTAAAAACTTATCTTCTAAACTTTCTATTACCTCATTCCCCATTTGCCCTGAGAAAACTGCACTGGCAGTGAGCTGCACTTTCTTTTTTTCCTGAACCGGAAATGAATTAAGTTTCTTTGTTTTTGCTATCAAGTTTCCAGATTCTAAGAGTTCCCTTTTGTTTTCTAATCTCCTCCTCCTCCTCTTCCTTCCTCTGCCTTCTCTTCTTCCTCCTCTTCTTCCTTTTTCCTCTTCCCCCTTCCTTTTTTTCTTCCTCTTCCCTTTCTTCCTTCTTCTTTCCCTTCTTTTTCTTCTCCTCCTTCTCCTTCTCTTTCTCCTCCTCCTCTGTCATCATCATTTTCTTCTTCCTTCCTCCTCCTCCTTCTCTTCTTATCCTTCTCCTCTTCCTCCTTCTTCTCCTTCTCCTCCTCCTCTTTCTCCTCCTCCCCTCTTCTTCTTCCTCTTCCTCTTCTTCCTCTTTCCTCCTCCTTCTCCTTCTTTCTTCTTATTCCTCTTCCTCTTCCCCCCTCCTCCTCCTTCTTCCTCCTGCTCCTTCTTTTCTCCTCCTCCTTCTTCTTCCTCCTCCTCTTACTTCTTTCTTCTTCCTCTTCTTCTTCTCTTCTTCCCTCCTCCTCCTTCTCTTCTCATCCTTCTTCTCCTCTTCCTCCTTCTTCTTCTCCTCTTCCTCCTCCTCTTCTTCTTCCTCTTCTTCCTCTTTCCTCCTCCTTTTTCTCCTGATCCTCCTTCTCTCCTTCTTCTTCTTCCTTCTTTCTTCTTCTTCTTCTTTCTTCTTCCCTCCTCCTCCTCATTCCTCCTCCTTCTCCTTCTTCTTCTTCCTCCTCCCTCCTCCTCCTTCTTTTCTTCTTCTTCCTCTTCTTCCCTCCTCTTTCTTCTTCCTCCTCCTCCCTCCTCCTCCTCCTCCTTTTCTTCTTCTTCCTCTTCTTCCCTCCTCTTTCTTCTTCCTCCTCCTCCCTCCTCCTCCTCCTCCTTTTCTTCTTCTTCCTCTTCTTCCCTCCTCTTTCTTCTTCCT
>CAUYQU010079859.1:0-80839 GCA_963574635.1 Cheracebus regulus
TAAGATGGATCCTGATTTCAGAGATGTTAAAATGAGTATCTGAAAAACCAATGAGGCCACAGTTAGATATGGATATTCGACAGTCTGGTCTCTTAATAGGAGATTAAGTCAGAAGGGTTTTTTTTTTTTTTTTTTTTTAGATAAAGGGTTTCACCATGTTGGTCAGGCCTCTCTCGAACTCCCGACCTCAGGTGATCCGCCTGCCTCAGCCTCCCAAAGTGCTGGGATTACAGGCGTGAGCCACCGCGCCCGGCCTTTTTTTTTTTTTTTTTTTTTTTTAATATACTGTATCTTGGACATTTTTCCATAGCAGTACATTAGCCCAATGTACTACTTCGCACTTTTTTTTTTTTTTTAAACAGAGTTTCACTTGTTGCCCAGGCCTGGAGTGCAGTGGCACAATCTCGATTCACTGCCACCTCTGCCTCCCGGCTTCAAGTGATCTCCTGCCTCAGCCTCCTGAGTAGCTGAGATTACAGGTGCTTGCCACCATGCCTAGCTACTTGTTTGTATTTTTAGTAGAGACAGGGTTTCACCATGTTGGCCAGGCTGGTCTCAAACGTCTGACCTCAGGTGATCCACCCTCCTCGGCCTCCCAAAGCGCTGGGATTACAGGCCTGAGCCACTGTACCCAGCCTGCTTCACTCTTTTTAACTGTTGCTTTACATAAACAATGCTGCACAGAATGTTGCATTTGCAAACACATTGACACATACATATACATATTTGTACACCTATTAGTGTATCTGTAGGATGCTGAGTTATAGAGCATGTGCATTTACAGGGTTTTGTTTTTTGTTTTAATTTTTTTTTTTTAATAGATGGGGACTTGCTATGTTGACCAGGCTGGTTTCTAACTCCTGGCCTCAAGCCATCCTCCTGTGTTGGCCTCCCAAAGTGTTGGGATTACAGGTGTGAGTTACCATCCCCAGCCATTTATAGTTTTCATAGAGACCGCTAGATTGCCCTCTAAAGGTATTGCACCAGTTTGTCTTTCTACCAGATGTTACGAGAGTCTCCTAAACTAAAAGATAACTGTATTTTGAAATGCCTGTCTCTGTGGCCCTGTATTCTGTGGAAGCCTTGGCTTCAGTTCAACAGGCTCTTGAGAGCTGCTTAGATGCTTCTTATCCAGCAAGAAAAGTCATTGCTATTTTTTAATGCCTGATGTGCTTCCATCCTATATTGCTTCATAACCTGCAGCCTCCAGAGAAATCAATCCTGAGCCCTTTTGTCCTCTTTCTCCAGATTAATGAGGAAATCTCTGTGAAGCACCTTCCATCTACAGAGCCTGACCCCCACGTGGTCCGTATCGGATGGTCCCTGGACTCCTGCAGCACCCAGCTAGGTAAGGAAGGATCAGCTAGGCAGTCCAGAGAATAGAGTGACTGTCCCTACCCTTGGATTCTCAAGGCTCCTAGACTTCCCTTTGTAACGTCAGACTTAGAATAGAACTAGGTTGAAGTGGAACAGGTATAAGAATTGTGTATATGCCACTGTCTCTGTCATGCTGTATTCAACTGAGAGGACTATAGTCGTGAAACAACTTTTCCGTGAATAATTCATTCTTATCCTCTATCTTTTAGGAGAAGGGTCCAAAATTCTCTTTGGGAATCTATTCCCTTTCTATAAAAAGGATTAGTGTCTCCTGCCCTCAAACCAAGCAGCAAATAAGTTCTCAAGCTCCATTAAGTTCTGTCTGTATTTTCTGTCCAGAGCCTAACCTAGAGTAAAAAAGGGGAACAGAGACTAGTGAGGCCAGGGCTAGTTGAGATAGGGGCAGGGGTTGCCTATTGATAGGTTTTGAATTTTGTGGGTCCCCAGGCTTCATTGACCTTCTGGTCCCAAGTGACTGATTATTCTGACCAATGCTGACACCTTCTGCCTTCTGTTTATGGTCATACAGACATTCCAAACATTGCTTATAGGAATTCAGGCCACACAGAAATGGAAAAATGAAAATCCTTCCTAAACCTGTGACATAACCAATGTTAACATTCTGTCTGTAGTCTTCCAGACATTTTTTTAATACATATTCAAGCTGGATCACACTGGGACTACTCTGTATAGCCTTGCTTTAATATATGATGGGCATATTTTTGTAAACAAATACAGCTCTTTGACTACTGCATAATTTTCCATTTTATAATTGCATTATTTAACAAGTCCTGTTTTGTAGCTCATTCAAATTTATTGCAAATTTTTATTGTTTTAACACTTGAGCTATTATCCTGGTGCATAATTGCCTGACCACTTAAGGCTTACCTTTAAAAGTAGATATATTCTCACTCATAAGTGTTCATTTAAAAATGTGTTCACATGGACTTAGAGAGTGGAATAATAGATAATGGAGACTCAGAAGCATTAGGGGGTGGCAAGGGGGAGGAGGATGAGAAATTGGTTAATGGGTCCAATGTACATTTTTTAGGCAATGCATACCCTAAAAGCCCTGACTTGACCACTGTGCAATCTGTGCATGTAACAAAATTGCACATGTACCCCATACATTTGTACTTCCTCAAAAAGGTAGATATGTTAGTACAAAAAAAGTATAGTTTACATTTCCATATGTGTTAGCACTTTTTATTTGACTCATAGGTCATCTTATTCTATCTTTGTCTCCATTTTGAGATGTAGGTTGTGGCAGTTGATAGGGATGGGGAAATAGCCCAGTAGGGTCAGCACCATATCCAGGGTCACACAGCTGGTTCATAGCAGAACCCGGCCTGGCATTCGTGCTTGTTGGCCCCTGCTTTTCTAGCAGCATACTCTTTGGGTTCTGCCTAGGAATCTCTTGGGATCTCAGTCATATCACTTAAGCACCCAGTTCTGTAGCCTGAAGAAATCCAGTACCTTTCCGGGGGGTCACTCCTCATGGTCTCCAGAAGCAAAATCCAGCCCCTTCACTGATTTCTACCATGAGTAGACTTGACTGAATACTGGTTGTCACAAGGAAGGGTTGCATCTCAGCAAACAGCCATCCTCCTCCATCCCAGCTCCTGTCTTCCTTTCCTCCCTTTCTTTTCAGATTCTCCCTTCTGTGCAGAGTAATTCAGTTGAGCCCCTACTCCCAGACTGAACAACGAAACCCATCAAGCCCTCCAAAGTTCTACATCATAAAGGGCTTCCTTTCACCCTTCCCCACCCCTATTTTAAAAAGGCATCTGATTAATAAAACCAGTAAAGGAAATGATTTTTTCTTCAAAAATAAAAGCATGTGGCAGCCATTGAGGCTGTTATGACCATCGCAGGTTTAACCTGCTTTTGCCTATTTCTTCCGTCAGGCGAAGAGCCTTTCTCCTATGGCTATGGAGGCACTGGGAAGAAGTCCACCAATAGCCGGTTTGAAAACTACGGAGACAAGTTTGCAGAGAACGATGTGATTGGCTGCTTTGCGGTGAGTGCTAGCAGCCTGTGGGAGTTGGCAGAACCAGATGTTGGGCTACAGACTTCTTTTTCAGGATACCTCTATCCATTGTCTGCCCCATATCCAGCCACTCTCGCCATACTTCTTTGTCTCTGCTTGACAGACTGGAATGTTTACTGTCATTTTGTGCGAACTTCTGCCATTCCATCTCCTCTGGTCTTGTGTGCAAAGTTTTCAGATGACACCCTGAAGAGGTCTGGGAACTTAAGGTGTGCATAGCCTTCCTCCATTCCTAGGTGCCAGAGTGACATTTTCTAAACAAACATAGGAATTTCTTATCTTTCATTGCTAGGAAATGGCCTGTCTCTTCTTGAAGGCAGTGGTATTGGCTCTTGCCCCACGTTGGCATCATCTTATCCCAGAACTTCTCAGCTTCTTCCCCTCACATTGGTTGAGCCAGGCTTCCTACAATGCACTGCCTTCTGGAAGAGTAGAGATGATGTAAAACAGAACAGCTGCTGCCATACTTCAGTCTTTGAGAGCAGTGCCCAGCAGTCACCATGCTGTGCAATATGGCTGTCCACTCTGGGCCGGACTCCCTGGACCCAGTCCTTTCTTCCACTCACAGCCCTGGGCAATTTACCTTCCCTGTCTTTCAGTTCCCTCTAAGAATCTTTGTACCTACTTCAGAATTTTGTGTGGAGTCATTAAATTAATCCATTAAAAGCACTTACAACAATGACTGACACACAGTAAGTGCTCAGTAAATACCACTAAATACTATTTGTGAAATGTGCTGTGAGGCCTCAGAGGAAGTGACCACCCAGATGGGTGCATCCTCTGAGGCTTATTCTTTTGCCTTCCTTCATATTTGTACACATGTACTCTTTCTAGATTTTTTTTTTGAGACGGAGTATCGCTCTTGTTGCCCAGGCTGGAGTGCAATGGCATGATCTCAGCTCACCGCAACCTCCGCCTCCCAGGTTCAAGGGATTATCCTGCCTCAACCTCCTCAGTAGCTGGGATTACAGACATGTGCTACCACATCTGGCTAATCTTGTATTTTTAGTAGAGACGGGGTTTCTCCATGTTGAACAGGCTGGTCTTGAACTCCTGACCCCAGGTGATCTGCCCTCCTCGGCTTCCCAAAGTGCTGGGATTACAGGTGTGAGCCACTGCGCCCAGCCCCTTCTTTTTTTAACTTTGGGATAAATTCAAACTCAGAGAAAAGCTTGAGAATAAAGAATTCTCAGAGAGCCTTATCCAGATTCTAACATTTGCCACATGTGCTTTACGATTTTCATATTTATGGTAAACATACACACACAGAGTTAACTCTTGAATAACGTGTTTAAATTGTACTGGTTTAATTAAATGCAGAATCTTTCCAATAAATATATTGGAAACTTCTTTGGAGATTTGCAACAATTAAAAAAAAAAAAACAGCCAAATCATATAGCCTAGAAATATCGTTAAGAAAAAGTTAAGCATGTCGTGAATATGTAAAATATGTATAAATACTAGTCTCTTATCATTTACTACCATAAAGTAGCCACAAATATGTTATAAAAAGTTAAAATTTGTCAAAACACACACAAACACTTGCAGACCCTACGTGGTACCATTCACAGTTGAGAGAAATGTAAACAAATATAATAGTATAGTATTAAATCACAACTGCATTTTTTTTTCTGAGACAGATTCTCTGTCACTCAGGCTGGAGTGTAGTGGCATGACTTTGACTCACTGCAACCTCCACCTCTGGGGTTCAAGTGATTCTCGTGGCTTAGCCACCCGAATAGCTGAGATTACAGTTGTGCACCACCACGCCCTGCTAGTTTTTGTTTTTTTGTTTTGTTTTTTAAGAGGGAGTTTTGCTCTTGTTGCCCAGGCTGGAGAGCAATGGCACAATCTTGGCTCACAGCAACCTCTGCCTCCTGGGTTCAAGCAATTCTTCTGCCTCAGCCTCCCGAGTAGCTGGGATTACAGGCACCTGTCACCACGCCCAGCTAATTTTTGTATTTAGTAGAGATGGGGTTTCGCCATGTTGGCCAGGCTGGCCTCGAACTCCTGACCTCAGGTAATCCACCCCTCAGCCTCCAAAGTACTGGAGTTACAAGCGTGAGCCACACTATACCTGGCCAACTGCATAAAATTAACCAGCATATACTATAATAATTTTAAAGCCACCTCCTGTTGCTATTATGGTGAGCTCAATTGTTCCAAGAATCTACTTAAAACACTGTGTGTCATATATCTCCATGTGAGCGGTTCTTTTTGGTAAATTGTGTATCACAGTAAAAAGTGATCTCTCGAAGTTCTTGTGGGTTTTTTTTGTTTGATTGTTTGTTTTAAGATGGAGTCTCACTCTGTTGCTCAGGCTGGAGTGCAGTGACAGTGATCTTGGCTCAGTGCAACATCTGTCTCCCTGGTTCAAGTGATTCTCCTGCCTCAGCCTCCCGAGTAGCTGGGACTACAGGTATACGTCACCACGCCCAGCTAATATTTTGTATTTTTAGTAGAGACAGGGTTTCACTGTGTTGGTCAGGCTGGTCTCCATCTCCTGACCTTGTGATCTGCCCACCTCGGCCTCTCAAAGTGCCGGGATTATAGGCATGAGCCACTGTGCGTGGCTGCCTGAATAGATTTTTAAGGTGGAGTGCAGTGGTATGATCTCAGCTTACTGCAGCCTCTGCCTCCCGGGTTCAAGCTATTTTCCTGCCTCAGCAATGGGGTTACAATGGCTGGGATTACACATGTGCGCCACCACACCCAGCTAATTTTTGTATTTTTTGTAGAGACGGTTTCTGTAGAGCTGAGTTTCCTAGGCTGGTCTCGAACTTCTGAGCTCATGCAATCTGCCCACCTCGGCCTCCCAAAGTTCTGGGATTATAGGTGGGTGACTCCTCGCCCAGCTAATGCTGTCAGATTTATGATCAGGACTATTGTTATTTATCAAGCTGGTAACCCTCAAGCCCTGAATCCTCAACACAAGTTGCCAGTCTTTTGGTCATACAAGAAGGTGTAGACAATGAGAAACCTTTTTCTGGATTGGTTCCACTGATCCTTTGTTTCTGAAGTTAGGAAATACTTTGCCAGTATGTGATTACCTTTTAAAGTTCTTTTCACATTGGAGAATGCCCTTTGGTCACCAAGAACCCTGAGTTTAGTACAGAAGGGGTCAAAGTGGTTTACTTGTTCCTAAACAATGGGTTGACCCTTTGAGCAATGCAGGAGTTAGGGGCACCAACCCCCATGCGGTCAAAAATCCACGTATAGTTTTTTATTCCGAAAAAATAAACTACTGGGTGAGTGCAGTGGCTCACACCTGTAATCCCAGCACTTTGGGAGGCCAAGGTGGGCGAATTCTTTGAGTCCTGGAGTTCAAGACCAGCCTGGGCAGCATAAGGAGACCCTGTCTTTACCAAAAATAGAAATAAAAATTAGCTGGGCTTGGTGGCACATGCCTGTGGTCCTAGCTACTCAGGAGACTGAGGTGAGGGGAAAAAAAGACTGAACCAATAGCCTACTGATATCATAACAGTCAATTAACACATAGACGAGTGTCTACAATTTTTATGCACTCATGACATACCTAACTTTATTTTTTTTTTCTGTATTTCTAGTCATAGGGATCTGAGAGTTTTTTCAAATTGTTGCAAGTGTCCAAAAATATTTTCAGTGTTTTTACTGAATGAAAAAAGTGTGCATGTGGGTGGACCTGTGTAGCCTGAAGCCAGTGTTATTCAAGGGTCAGCTGTGTTTTCATCTGACCCATTTGAGAGGAGGTTGCATACATCACGTCTTCATTACTTTGGTGTGTATTTCTTTCTTTTTTTTAATAAATGAGACAGGGTCTTGCAACATTTTCACAAGTGGTGATCCCTCTTCTGGTCAGCATGAGAGTTTTGACTTGCTTTGTTTCCTACCTTGGCTGGTTCACTCCTCCTTAGGCAACCTGATGGTCCCTAATTCCCAGGAGGTCACCATGTCAATGCCAAACTTAGTGTGGACAACCCATTGGCATAGCACACTACAGCCCAGAACTGGGATCAAGCCATCTACCCTGGCCTAATAGCTGAAACCACAGGCTCAGTGTGTATTCTTTTTTTGTTTTTTTGAAACAGTGTCTCTGTCACCCAGGCTGGAATGCAGTGGCGTGAGCTCGGCTCACTTCAACCTCTGCCTCCTGGGTTCAAGTGATTCTCCTGACTCAGCCTCCTGAGTAACTGGGACTATAGGCACATGCCACCACACCTGGGATTGTGTTTTTAGTAGAGACAGCGTTTCACCACTGGCTAGACTGGTCTTTAACTCTTGACCTCAGGTGATCCGCCCACCTCAGCCTCCCAAAGTGCTGGGATTACAGACATGAGCCACTGCACCCAAACCTCGATATCTTTTTAATAGAACATTTTAAAAATAAAAATCGTGTTTATTCTCTACAAATTGTTCTAGACCTTGGGTTTTTCCCCATTTAACAGTAAATCTTGACCATCTTTCCCTGTCCACACAGACAGTATATAGATCTAGTTCAATTTAAAGTGTTTCTTTCTTTTTTTTTTTTTTTTTGGAGAGAAAGTCTCGCTCATTGCCCAGGCAGAAGTGCAGTGGTGCAATTTCAGCTCACTGCGACCTCCATCTCCCGGGTTCAAGTGATTCTCTTGCCTCAGCCTCCCAAGTAGCTGGGATTACAGGCATGTGCCACCACGTCCAGCTAATTTTTGTATTTTTAGTAGAGATGGGGTTTCACCATGTTGGCCAGGCTGATCTGGAACTCTTGACCTCGTGAGCCACCGTGCCCGGCCAAAGGTGTTTCTTAATAGTTAATCATTGTGAATTGCTTTTTTCCAGATTAGAATTTATAAAAAAAAAAATATATATATATATATATGTATATATATATCAAGGGATGTAAAAGGGCATACAGTGTAAAGTCTTGTTTAGACCCTCTCTGCAGCCACACCCATTTTTTCACATATACCCTCCCCAGCATGTCAACCCACTGGTACTTGGGGTTTCTTTTTCCCTTTTTCATTAAGAAAGGTGATTATTTTCTTCTTTTACACAAAAAGTAGCACATTGTACCTGTAATTCTGCATCTCTCTCTTTTTTTTTTTTTTTTTGCTTGACTTATATGTCTTGGGAATCTTTTTATAGCACTACCAAGAGAATCTCTTTGTACTTTTATATTGTTTGTAGTCATTGTGTGGCTGTACCATAATTGATGTAACCTAGTTCCCCCCTTTAGTGGACATGTGCTAATCTAATCCCCACCTTTAGTGGACATGTTGTTACTTTTGGGACTTTGTATTTAGTGGCTGTTTAATAGCTGTCTAGTATTGTGATGTTGGGTTCAGGTCACCCTGCTTTAATTTAGCCAGTCTTCCTGTTAGTGGCTCGGAAAGCTGTTTCCTGGAACAGACAACGCTGCTTGTCTTTATTCCATTTACCGGAGTAACTTGGAGATCTTTTTGTAGCTCCACATATGGATCTCCTGTGCAATGTAGCCACTCCTACTTCCCCGTTGGAGCACATTTTGCTGTGCTGGCATGAGCATTTTTCACATGCAATTTTGCATTCTTGTGGGAATGTATTTGTAT
Organism: Cheracebus regulus; assembly: GCA_963574635.1. Classification (NCBI taxonomy): domain Eukaryota; kingdom Metazoa; phylum Chordata; class Mammalia; order Primates; family Pitheciidae; genus Cheracebus; species Cheracebus regulus. The sequence goes on from CAUYQU010079859.1 coordinate 8,971, forward strand.
TTCTTCTTGAAAGTTAGATTCTGAGTCAAAGGTATATTTTTAAATTCTGATAGCTACTACCAAGACTACACTCCAAACAGGTTGCAGTAATTTAACTTGTCACTATGTGACAGTGTTTACCAAAGTCTGTTCTTTGAGAGTATGAGGTTCTTTGGGTGTGTGGCAGTGTGGAACTCTAGACCTTGACTCTTGCTTCAACCAGAACATCTCTGCATCCAGTCTTAAGATTCCTTGTATAGTTTCATTTGTTCAGAAGATACCACAGCTTTCAAAAGGCTCAGGGTGAGGAGTTGGAGGGGGTATAAAAATCATTAGTCTCATACAACAAGAGGAGAAGACATAGGTGACAGATCTCAAGTCTTCAGTTTGCAAAACAAAAAGGTAAAACAGCCTTCCAAATGGAGAGAACAGGATAACCCATTTCAGCAAACCATAAGGAGTATGACACTTAGAGTCTAGGACAATCGAAAGAGGTGTGAGATACCTGGCTGGCATGCTGTGAATAATGTCAGGCTTCAGGAGTTTGGGTCTGTAGGCCTGGGACTGACACAGGAGTGTTTCAGCAGGAAGGAACAACAGAACCACACTTGCCTCTTGGACAGATGGCTCTGGTGGTGGCAGATTGGTTGGCTGAGGGTGCCGGTTTCTGTGCATTATGGTAAGTTCCTGTAGTGAAGCTGGTGGCCATAAGGCAGGCTGATGTCCACCTTGTTTATTTCCATGTCAAAGCAAAGATGACCAGGGTCACTTTTGCTCAGGTAGGAAGACACAGCAGGGACTGGGGCAAGATTCAGTCCAGCCAGTGTTTGCATATCTGTTCTCCATGGTCTTAATGGGGGTGCATGCTTAGAGATGAACAGGCATGAGGGACTCTGATACTGAGCTGCACCCTGTGAGCACTGAGGAGGTTAATGAGGAAGCTCCTTAAGGGAGGGTGCTTCAGTCACTTCTTGAAGGGCAATTCTCAAGGTGGTCTCCTGAATAGAGAAAGAACTTACACTTTTATATCAGAAACCGAACCTTGTATTTCACGTCAGTCTGCTATCTAATCTCAAGTTTTGAGACTTTTCGTCTCTGAGATAGGCATTTAGAAAAATATTTAACAAATGTTTTAAAAATATAAATTTTAAAAAGGAAAAAGCACTAAGCAAAAAAGAGCTTTTTGTATCCTGTAGCCAAAGCGATGTTTCCAAAACAGTTTTGAGCAGGCTGTTCCCCTGTTTAGAATGAGTCAGACACTCTGCTCTGCCACCAGCATCAAGTCCAGATTCCTGCAGAGTCCCTCAAATGCTGAGGTAGGTCATGTCCCCTCCCCATCACTTCAGCCCTAGCTTCTAACTTCTAGCACAGTACCTGGCGTCTTGCAGTGATAGCTCACATTCCTGTGTGCTCACTGTGTATTAAATGTACTAGCCCATTTAACACTTAGAATAAACATAGGCAGTATAAAATAGTATTACCCACCTCTTTTGATAAAGAAACAAGATGAAATAACTTAACCAAGGCCACAAGTTAGTAAATGGTAGAACTGAAGCCGTCCATCCACCTTCTAAAACAGGGTCTTAATTACTAACTTTAGCAATTCAGTAAGTAGTTGTTACAGAATAAATGAATGTGGTCCTTGCATGGCTTTTCAGCTGTTCCTGAATTACTTCCCCGTCATCTTTTATGCCCCAGCCAGTCTTACCTTATGTTCTGTGTCACTGCTAGGCTTCTATACACACAACTGAGAAACTGTCTCAGAAACTTGCTTCTAGGTAGATCATCATGCTGAATTATGATAGTGTCCTTGTCTCATTCCCCACTGGTCCCTAAGCTCTGTTGGTCCCAGATCACCCAGGCATATATATCAGAAAGAGTACAAACTCAGGGAACGTGTTCAACAAGCTGAACTCAGCTCGATAAGGTACTGCTGTGGCTTTCCTTCATCTGTTATGTTCATAGAATACCCTTTTGGGGTTTCTTTTGTTTGTTTTTGAAGAGATGGGTTCTCTCTCTGTTACCCAGGCTGTACTTGAACTCCTGGCCTCAAGTGATCCTTCTGCCTCAGCCTCTCAAAATGATGAGATTATAGGCGTGAGCCACTATACCCTGCTCCTCGTCAGTTTCCAGGACAGGACAGGATCACCTTTTCCTTCGTCTTTATCTCAGTCTAGGCACAAGACTCAAATGCTTGAAGCTTCTTAAAATTACCTGCTTCAATCTGGGTGCAGTGGCTCGAGCCTGTAATTCCAACACTTTGGTAGGGCAAATAGGGAAGATCACTTGAGTCCAGGAGTTCAATATCAGCCTGGGCAACATAACAAGACCCTGTCTGTACAAAAAAATTAAAAAATTAGCCAGATGTTGTGGAACATGCCTGTAGTCCCAGTTATTTGGGAGACTGAGGTGTGAAGATTGCTTGAACCTGGGTATTTATGGTTGGAATGAGCCCTATTTGTGTCTGCACTCAGCCTGGGGGACAGAGTGAGACCCTATGTCAAAAAAAAAAAAAATCTCTTGCCTACTTGCTTCATATTCACCAACTTTGGGGTCTTAGGCAAGGAGGGCTTTGGGCCGGACGTTCTCTGAGATGTTCACTGATGCTGCCCAGCTTACCTGTATGCTGGGGAAGGATGCAATTAAATCTGGAAAGCTGCCCATATTCTACTCCCTGAATCTGTTCTCACCCACGAGTGACTCCCAGTGCCTATGGCGAGAGTTGGCAATCATATTCCTTTGGCTTTTTCTCCTAGGACTTTGAATGTGGAAATGACGTGGAACTTTCCTTTACCAAGAATGGAAAGTGGATGGGCATTGCCTTCCGAATCCAAAAGGAAGCCTTAGGGGGTCAGGCCCTCTATCCTCATGTCCTGGTGAAGAATTGTGCAGTGGAATTCAACTTTGGACAGAGGGCAGAGCCCTACTGTTCTGTCCTCCCGGGGTTTACCTTCATCCAGCACCTTCCCCTTAGTGAGCGGATCCGGGGCACCGTTGGACCAAAGAGCAAGGCAGAATGTGAGGTGAGTGGGGCCAGAATGTATTGGTGGCCACCTTGCTGCCAAGACAGAGGGGAGACACATGTAGACTTGTGTGAGTAGCCTTGGGGCAAGTGGCCACTTTGTCCCAGCTCCTCAGGGTTAGACTCAGAGCTGAAAAGCTGCTCTGAGTGTGAAGTGAGGGGTGTTGGTGTGACCTAGGTTGAAGTCAGAGAGGCTAAGTTAATATACCTAAATCTCAAAGATTCCATCTTCTTAAGGGAGGCCAGAATATGGGAAAAGGAGGCTTTTCTTCCCGCAGAAAAGGACACTACGTGCTTCTTGGGGAGTGCACTCTGCCATCAAGTGTTCTTTTTTTTTCTTTAGAGACAGGGTCTCGCTCTGTCACCCAGGCTGGAATGCAGTGGTGCAATCACGGCTTACTGCAGCCTTGATCTCCCAGGCTCAAGTGATCCTCCCACCTCAGCTTCTCGAGTAGCTGGGACCACAGGTACATGCCACCATGCCCAGCTAACTTTTAGCCACTGAGCCTGGCCCACTGAGTGTTCTTGAAGGAGGTTGAATAAGTTCCACCTCTCACCCAGAGCTATCATAAAAGATAAATGGCCTTTGGGATTATTTGATTCTAAGAGCTATGCTGGTGTCTTTTTTCTTAAAACAATATTTTTCTTGTATGTGTAAGTTATTTATACTTGTCCTAGAAAATTAAGAAGTAAAAAAAATTCTCATAATGCCATCATCTACAATTAAGTTTGCTTGCAGAGTTTCGGAGGTCACCTGTTCTTTTTAATATGCTAAGTGCCTGTGTCATGCTCACACACTTTTATCATTGAGATTTTAAGGTATGAGCATTATGATACCCTGCCCTTTTCACTTTACATTATTTTGTGAGCTTTTTCCCATCACATGAAAACCTCTCTTTGAACATCATTTTTTTCTTTTTTAAAAATCCTTCAAGGGAATGAACATCATTCTTAATGGCCTCACAAACTAGCCATTCCCCTTTTGTTGGGCATTTAAGATGCATCTCTGTTTACTAAATTCTAATGTACTGATTAGATACAATTCATGTCCTTGTGTGTACAGCTCTATTCCTGTTTCATACTTCAAGAAAGTTGTACCACTTCTCGTATCCACTCCATGGGCCAGTCCCAGTACACAGGCTTCCCTGGGCTATTGTGAGGGGGCCACATAATCCTGTAAATGGGCTGGATTTGGTGGCAAGTGCCTGTAATTCTAGCACTTTGGGAGGCCAAGGAGGGAGGAGGATCCCTTGAGTCTTAAGAGTTTGAGACCAGCCTGGGCAACATAAGGAGACCTCCATTTCTACCAAAAAAAGAAAAAGATTAGCCAAATATGATGTCTTGTGCCTGCAATTCTAGCTGCTCTGGAGGCTGATGTAGGAGGATTGCTTGAGCCTGGGAGTTCAAGGCTGCAGTGAGCCATGTTTGGCACATTACACTCCAGCCTGGGCAACAGAGTGAGACCCTGTCTCAAAAAAACAAAATTCTATCAATGCTAATGATGACAGCACTTGGTTTTTTGTTTTTGTTTTTCCAAAGTCCTGGGATTACAGGCATGAGCCACTGTGCCTGGCCAGCACTTGACTTAATGCTTACCCTGTCCCAGGTGCTATGCACAGAGTCTGACAAGCCTTATCTTTTTGAATCCTGATACCAGTACTGTGAGGTACATGGTGTTATTGCTTCCACTTTCCAGAGGGAGCCACAGTTCAGAGGTTCAGAGTCATACAGTCACCAGCGAGCCAAGTGGTGCCACACCACCATGCTGCAACACCTTCCCTGTCTTGTTCTTGTATTCTTGTAGATTCTGATGATGGTGGGCCTGCCTGCTGCTGGCAAGACCACATGGGCCATCAAACATGCAGCCTCCAACCCTTCCAAGAAGTACAACATCCTGGGTACCAATGCCATCATGGATAAGATGCGGGTGAGGACAGTTACTGGACTCTCCTGACTCACTTCCCACCCACCAAGTGCTGCCTGCAATTAAAACCACTTACCCCTCACCACTTCCTGCCTGCAGGTGATGGGCCTACGCCGGCAGCGGAACTATGCTGGCCGCTGGGACGTCCTCATCCAGCAGGCCACCCAGTGCCTCAACCGCCTCATCCAGATTGCTGCCCGCAAGAAACGCAACTATATCCTAGATCAGGTACTTACTGATGACCATTGTGTCCTCAGGAGAAGGGAGGGGACCCCTGCCATGCCTAGGAAGCCCACTCTGATTCCTTTCTTTCTTCCCCATAATGCTGATCAACTGCTGTGCTAGTCGGGGGGGGTCAGACCGTGTCATATATGATGACATGTTCCTAGACACAGCTGAACCCGCACTGGGATCTAGGCCTACTTACTCAGACTCATCAGCAGCCCCAAAGAATATCAGGTGAGAACTGTTTAGCAAAATGGAAGGACTATGGATTTCTGAGCCTGACAGACTGGGGCTTGAATCCCAGCTCAGCCACTCCTTAGCTCTGTGCCTTTGGGCAGCTTACTTTATCCTCTGAATCTCCATGTCTTGGTTGGTAAAACGGGGATCACTATAGCATCTGCACACCTAACACAGGACCTGGCACTTAGTAGCTAGTAATTATTGTTAAATACTCTGCAGAATAAATAGAGTACCTTTAATTACAACAGCAATGCTGTAAGGTAAACACTGTTACTGCTTCCATCATATTCTCTTCACAAATACGTATGACTGGCAGGTACATACCTAAGTCATATTTTCTACCTACATTTCAGTTAATAGTGGAGTTGTTAATATCAGGGGACCTTGAAACCTTTGCAATTGAACATAAATATTGTATGTAAGTGCAGGTGTATCCTTTTTACCAAAAAGAAGAAAAAAACCTGACATAGCTTTTTGTCCATATCTTTCAGCATTCTCAAAAGGATGAGTGACCCAAAAATCATTACAGATTCCTGTCTCAGAGTAATGAGTTCCACATAGTTATTGCCTATGCAACGTCATACTTGACATTTGTCCTGAAGGCTTTCACAAGTAATAAAGGGTGTTTCCTTATTTTCTATATTTGGGTATCTGAATAAGCCTCTGTTCCCTTCAGCCTTGCATTTGTGGTTTCTTAAGAACCTGTGAGTGAGCAAATAATGTAAACTCAGTAACACCCTGCCCTTGTTGCCTTCCTGAAGTGCCTTCCATACATGTAGGCCTGGGTACTTGGTGACCATGAGTTCAGAGGGTTCCTGATAACAGTGGAGGTGGTGACAATGGCTTTGTCAGGATGGTAGTTGGCTTGTTAGAAAGGAATTGCCTGGAACCAAGTTGCCTTCATGTAGGAATGAGAATCCTGCACAAAACAGTTGAGCACAGGGTAGTCTAAAATCATTCCATGGTTATTCCCCCAGTTGGCCTCACTTTGCCTGATCCTTCTTGTCAGGGCATTTTGGAATTTTAGTCTGAATTGACCCCAGTTGGACTCATTGTTGGGAAAGGCAGAGCAGTGATACCATTTTAACACTGAAGATATATACCTCTTTTGGACACCCCAGTCAGTGTTCCCTGCCTGTCTTTTTCTTGGTTTGCTGGTTACATCAGCTGTGAAACCCATTTCAAATATGTGGTCCCGGGGGAGAATGATTATAGTCTAGAGTGGATTGTCTAACGTCTCTGTCCAGGATGCTGAAGTGTCTTTTCTCTGGAAGCCAGGCCCATGTCAGCTGCACACTCTGAATACTGTCAGCCTTCTTGGCTGCTGCTGGCTTGTTCAGGGACAAGGTCTAGGGCTGGGGTATGCCTGTGGTCTTCAGGGCTACCAGCCTCCTGCTGAAGGGACATGTGGGTCCGGCCAAGTGATCTGGGCCAACAGTGAGACAGAGAACCTAAACTCTGAAGGCTGGGGAGGAGGGTTCTCTGGTTAACCATAGATTGGAGGATTGACTCGGGGCCTGAAACCATAGGCTACTCAGGCTGAGGGAGGGATTATAAAGTCACTGGTTTCACCTGTTTTGGCCTAAACCCCATAAGTGGGTTCCAGAAAACTCTGGGTATAAGAGGGAGGGAGAGGGAAGTTATGTGTTTGTGTATAGAAGGTTCAGAGCAGGCCCCTGGCCAATCCTGGCACTTCTACTCCACCAGCTTTGGCAGTGATGGGTAAGTTGATGATGCATAGCTGTCTCCTGGGCTAGGTGGAATTTCCAAAGGGGAAACCCATACTACAGGCAAAGTCCCTGCAGTTCCTGAATCTCAGCCCAGAACCATGTTTTGCCTTCACTGGTTTTTCCTGAGTGGTCAGACCTCCCCACATTTGGCTCTTCTGGGCCTCCTGTTATGTAGGTTGGCCTCAGAAATGCTTGTTCTTGAGAGGGAAGGAGAGGTTGTCTGCAGAAGCCAGGTGGGCCTGTGGAAGCCAGGATTCTGCCTTTGTCTGGCTGGGACTCTAACCCCCACCCTGGGATGTATGTTATTGGGCACATGCTGTCAGGTATATTGGGGCTTTGACCTGCATTCTATGATAACCTGAGTAGCCTCTTCAGATCATTTGAGCATCACAGCTGTGGAACATCAGAGGAGAAAAAGATAGAAAAGAAGTAGACCAGAGAGGAAACTGAGGCCTCTACAGAGGATTGTAGGACTGCTAAGCCACATACTCAGTGTACTGATAGATCACAGCTCTGCTGACTTCCCAAGCAGCCATAGTCTAGAATGGTTGGGGCTATGGTGGGAATTTGGGGAAGCTTTCTGGAGGTGGAATGTCTGGGTCAGGACACAGAGGATGATTAAAAGAGCTGGGGCTTTGTCCTGAGGAGAGTGGTCATGGTCATGTTTTCATCTGGAGGAATGTAAATAAATTTGCCTGGCTAGTAAAAGGCTGCAGAGGAGAGAGAAAGGGGGAGTAGAAGGCCACATTGCTTCAGGTGGCTCTTCGGGGTCTTCTGTTGGAGTTAGGAAGCCCCTGGAATGAGATGCTTTCTGGCCTTGTCCAAGAGGGCCTCAAAATAGAGTACAGAACAGGAATTGACTGTCCTGCTATGAGGCAAACAAGTTGCCCTTCTGGAGGTTTCTGGGGAGCCTCCGTAGGGCCATGTTGTCCAAACCCACCCCAGAGTAGGGCACTGCTGCCTAGTAGTTCCCTTAGAGGGCTCTTAACAGCCTAGAGCCAGGGCAGGCATCGATCTGAATCAGGGCCGGATGGGTTGATGTCACAGTTAGAACATGTTGTTCTAGTCCTCATTTGCATCCTGGTCGGCAGGTGCCACACTTTTGCCTGAAACGGAAACCTAGGGCTAGCATAGTGCCCCACAGTAACCTGCATCTTATATCTTATTTGCAGGCCTTGGAGAAGGGATGTTTCTTTCCTTCATCCCTGACCATCCCTAGAGCCTGAAGCCCATTACATTCTTGAAACTCCAGCCAGTTCTCTTCCTATAAATGTGGTTCCTTTGATTAGAATTCACCTCATTCTGAGCCCAAAGCAAATTCTTTACTCATCAGCCTTCGTTTTGCTCCTCAGAGCCAGCTAGGTTTCTCCTGCTGCCAGTGTGACCCTGGCGAGCTGTGACAAATGAGAATGGACAGGGACAGCGGGGCTTGAGACAGCCTGGGCTGTCAAGTCATCACTAGTACCTCCTGTGTTCCCTTCTCCCTCCCTCAGACTGTTACACACCGAAACTCCCCATAGAGCTTCTCTGAAAAACCAAACTCTTATCCCTTAGTCCATGTCACAGGGGCCAGGAAACACAGACAGCCACATTTTCTCTTAGAATCAATATCTTCAAGCAGGGTGGGACCGGGGGAAGCAGGAACTAGGCAGAGGGAACCTGTGCAGCTGGAAAAGCTGACCTTGCTGTTGTGCTGGTCTCATAGCAACAGCCACCAGCAGCCCCCAGCAACCACAGAAGTGCTGGGCTGGCCCGGGGGCTCTGACCTCACTGTGTTTGCTGTGGCAACAGCCACCAGCAGTTAATTCCCTTTCCTCCAGGAAAGCCAAGTGTTTGCATTTCTGCTGGTGTGGTTTAGATGCTCTTCTTCCCTTCCCCAAGCCAACACGTAAGTGGAGGGAGGCGCAGTCTTAAATGGTGAGAGGATTCTCAGCATCTCAGTTCCAAAGTGCCTGAGAAGCCATCCCTCTGAGTCTAGCCACTTTCAAGGACAAAGCCCAGCTATTTATGAGTCCAGTCTGCTCCTCCTCCACTCCTCCCATCCCATGAAGCTGCAGGGACGAGAAGCTGCAGGGACGAGCCGTGTTGGCAGCATTGCTTCTCTCCTCTCCCCTCATCAGGACATTGAGGGGCAGCTGTACCACATGGAGCCTCCAGGACGTGTCTCTCCGTGCCCTCACAGTTCAGAGGAATCAAAACAGGGTCACGTAGGGGCAAAAAAAGCAGAATAGTCTGGGGCCACTCTGGGCTTTTGTGTCAGAAGAAAATTAAATTTAGCTGAGAAAGCCAAACTCTTTCTTCCTCAGTCCAGATGCCACATTCTACTTTGCTTTTAGGAATGGAGTCAAAAAAGAATAGTTGGGAGAGGGGACTTAACTTTTCCTCTGTAACATGTTCTTCCTTTTCAAACCATTTGTGGTCCAAGGGCTCTTTGTGGGCCAGTGTCCCAAGACCCCAAGAACAGTATGTGTGTGCCTGTCACTCCCATGAATGCTCACGTCCTTCTTCATGAGGGTAGGTACTTTTCCCTAGGGAACAGGGAAGAACATTTTTCCCTGGCACATGTGTCAGGGGCAGAGGATCTGGTTAGTTTAAGCAGCTGCACCTACGGCCCAGAACTTCCAGCAGATCTGTGCTGAGTCCCTGGCCCCTGGCTAATCCACATCCAGCATCCTGTTCCTTTGGTCTTAAAAGAGGATTTCTTATGTCTTGTTTTTTCCTCAGCCTTAAATTTTCCTTGGTACTTTCCATTGGGATGCCTCTCCTGGACAGTCAGTCCTGTAGGCCTTGTTTTCAGATCCACCCTGGGTGTTGACTTCTGTCACTGCCGACCTCCCTGGCACTTGACAGAGATTTTCGCATCTGCAAATCCTCTTCAGAGCCAGGAGGAAGGTGATGATCCTTGTCTTTCAGATGAAGAAATCTGAGACTCAGGCTACTTAGGGGACTTTTGTCTAGAGTCTCACAAATAGTAAAGGGCACAGCAGGGATTTCAAGCCCAGATTTCTTCCTCAAAGCCTATGTTCATTCCACCCTGTCTTACTATCCCTCTGCTTGGGAGATCACTATAGCTTTTCTTTGGTCTGGGTTGCTTCAAGTCAACGTGACAGTATAAACATCCACAGAGTGACGACCACATCAATGACAGCTCACAGTTGTTGAGTGTTGGCTGTGAGCCACGGCCTGGGCTTAGTTGAGAGCTTTTACTCACACCAACTCATTCAGTCTTCACAGCAACCAGAAGACATCCATGCCGTTTTTCCTTTTCAGGGCTTGATTTTACAAAGGAGCAGGCTGAGGCTGGGCCATCCCGGTGCACGGCCTGCTTCCCATCAGGGTGTCTCCCGCGCTGGAGGCCACCTGTGTCCCCCTGCTTGAATAGTTTCTTGTACTTTGTCAGTTGCTTTATAGCCATTCTCTTACTCAGTCCTCGCCAGCCCAGGAGGGAGGCTTTTCAACCCCATATTACAGATGAGGCCAGGGTTCATTAGTAGCCACACCAGGACTTGACCCTACTCTTTCCACCCAGCCAGCCTGCGTCTTCAGAATACATTTTTTTTTTCGTCCATTTGTATATGCCCCTTTTCACACAGTTTTCCCCGTCTGTGGCTTCTTTCTTGGGTCCCTGTCAGAGCCACTAAAAAGTTGTTTAAATGCAGTTAAAAACTCATTACTTTATTTCTGCTGAGTATCCATAGGGAGGATACCTGTATAGGTGCCTGGGTCTCAATTCTAGAGGTTCAGGCTCAGGAAGTCTCAAATGAAGTTTGGGCTGCTCGCTTTCTAAGTAGTGTCCAGGTAATTCAAGTATACAGGCTGAGTCTGTGGAGCCCTGAGTCCAACATAGGTAGACCCTATTCCCAAAGGGCCTGGCATGGAAGGGGTGCTCAGTAAATGGAAGCTGATGTTGTTACTGCTCTCAACCACGTAGGTGCTAGAACACTGCTCTGCCAGCACCAGCTCAGGACACACCTGTCATCACTGAGAGGAAGGGAAGGAAACATTGGGAACAAAACTGCACTTGTGAAAAGCAGAGGCTCCTGACTTGTTGAGCCTGCTAGTTAGAAGCCTGTGGGTGAGACTGATGTTTCAGAGAAAGACTGAGGGAATAAAAGAACCAATGTTGATGAAAACAAACTACAAAACTGTCAAAAGGAGCTCGTCAAATTAATAGCATAGCTAATCTATAGGTATTATACAGCTATTAAAAAAAGAATACTGCACAGAAAAACTTTAGAGAAAGTTTCATGTTACACGAAAAAGAGCCTCAGGAGGGTGTGCATAATACAGTTCTTTTTGTGCAAAAAATCACAGGTTGCTGGGTGTGGTGGCTCATGCCTGTAATCCCAGCACTTTGGGAGGCTGAGGTGGGCAGGTCACAAGGTCAAGAGTTCGAGACCAGCCTGGCCAATATGGTGAAACCCCATCTCTACCAAAAATACAAAAATTAGCCGGGCGTGGTGGTGGACACCTGTAGTCCCAGCTACTCGGGAGGTTGAGCCAGTAGAATTGCTTGAACCTGGGAAGTGGAGGTTGCAGTGAGCCGAGATTGCGCCACTGCACTCCACCCTGGGTGACAGAGTGAGACTCCATCACACACACACAAAAAAAAAAAAGCACACATAAATATTTATAAAAGTGCACATAAGGAATTCAGTGTTCATTCTCTCTGAGAAGAAGGGCTGGCACTAAGGGAATACAGGGGTTTTTTCTCTAAACTTTATGCCTTATACTGTGAATTTTTTACCAAGAGTGTATATTAACTTTTAGAATAGGGAAAAGAAATTGTAAGACACAGTACCAAGAACAAATAGGATTAAAAAGCAAAGCCCCAACCATTAGAAATCCTTTGTCCCCTGCCTGTCTGCAGCCACTTATCTAAGCAATTCATTTGCTGAAGGGGAACTCAAGAATCTTCAAAGTAAAAAAGAGCTGTTCCCTGAGTTTCTCTGCTTACAAGGAGCACTAATATCCTTCTCTTAGTCGCTGGCCTACATAATACCCCTCAGAGGAAAAAACCAACTCAATGTAACATCTCTTGCCTCTTCTGTTACTTTACCCTTAGACAAATGTTTATGGGTCAGCCCAGAGACGAAAAATGAGACCATTTGAAGGCTTCCAGCGCAAAGCTATTGTAATTTGTCCCACTGACGAGGACCTAAAAGACCGAACAATAAAGAGAACCGACGAGGAAGGGAAGGATGTCCCAGATCATGCGGTCTTAGAAATGAAAGGTAGGAAATGAGTGCTTCCCAGAGGAACATCACCACAGGGTCCCAGAGAGAAGAAGCTCTTGACTTAGTTTGCCCTTCCCTGGGTGCCTAATGATTTCTTTTTTGATCTTACTCTTTCGTCGCTTCTGTTTTGTCCTTCCTTGTCTGCCACAGCTGTGAATGGGAAAGTTACTCATCTGTCTCTTGTGTTGGGGTTTTCGGGCTGGATGGGACTGGGGCAGCATGAGGGAAAGGATGTATGGGAGCTAAAGCTGAAAGTCCTGCTCACCCTGCCTCTGGCCCCAGATGGGCTAACTGGGGGAGCTTCAGTTTGCTTCTCTGTAGAAATGGGGACTGTGATGCCATCTGTCTGACCTGTTCCCTGGGGTGAGGCCTCAGGGAGCTGAGCACTGTGGGTAGGTGGGTCTTAGCCACCTCTTCAGAAAAAAGGGGAGAGGGGTCTTTGTTAGCTCCTGACACTTAGCAGGCTGAGGGGTTGGGGCTCTGTCTACCTCTTTCTTTTTTCTGTTTTTTTCTTTTTTGGAGACAGTCTCTCCCTGTCACCCAGACTGGTATGCAGTGGTGTGATCTCAGCTCACTGCAGCCTCTGCCTCCCAGGTTCAAGTGATTATCCTGCCTCAGCCTCCCAAATAGCTGGGACTACAGGCGCATGCCACCACGCCCAGCTAATTTTTGTATTTTTAGTAGAGATGGGGTTTCGCCATGTTGGCCAGGCTGGTCTTGGAACTCCCGACCTCAGGTGATCCACCAGCTTGGCTTCGCAAAGTGCTGGGATTACAGGTGTGAGCCACCACACCCACCTTTCTGTCTACCTCTTTCTTATTCGCTACTCCAGTTTTCTTCACCTTCTCCCTTCTGGAAGGCCACTCTTCTGGGTGGAGGGGAACAGACTTCAGAAAGTACTGACCTCTTCTCCCTGTTCCCTCTGGGGCACTCTTCCTCCTAGCCAACTTCACATTGCCAGATGTTGGAGACTTCCTGGATGAGGTTCTGTTCATTGAGCTGCAGCGAGAGGAAGCAGACAAGCTAGTGAGGCAGTACAATGAGGAAGGCCGCAAGGCTGGGCCACCCCCTGAAAAGCGCTTCGACAACCGAGGTGGTGGTGGCTTCCGGGGCCGCGGGGGTGGTGGCTTCCAGCGCTATGACAACCGAGGACCCCCTGGAGGCAACCGTGGTGGCTTCCAGAACCGAGGGGGAGGCAGCGGAGGAGGAGGCAACTACCGAGGAGGTGAGACATCTCACACACAGCACTCTCCACTTTCTGTTTCCAGGTTGGGGCTGGGCTTTGACTGCTTATTCAGTCAGCAACGGAAGTTTTCTGAGCTCCAGCTATGAGTTAAACTCTGGTAGAAAACTGAAACAAGTCAGACGCGGAGGCCTCAGAAATGCTCCCACCGTCCCACTCCCCCAGGCATTGCTCATGAAGCCCTTTGTCCATTTGCATGTCATAGTGCTCACTCTGTCACTTTTGTGACAGAGTGCTCTGTTGCTGTCATTTTTGTGAACTTTCCCCCATCTGACCATGACCTCCTTGGAAATAGGGTCTAGATCAAAATCTATTGGAAATGGGGTCTACATCTTTGGCCGAGTTTGAAGAGGACTAGATGTGACTCGTTCATAGCTGTCCCGAGTGCTTAGCCTCCTCTCTTTTCTTTTTGAGACGGAGTATTGCTCTTGTTCCCCAGGCTGGAATGCAATGGCGCAATCTGCACCACAACCTCCGCCTCCCGGGTTCAAGTGATTCTCCTGCCTCAGCCTCCCAAGTAGCTGGGATTACAGGCATGTGCCACCACACCTGGCTAATTTTGTATATTTAGTAGAAACGGGTTCTCCGTTTTGGTCAGGCTGGTCTTGAACTCCTGATCTTAGGTGGTCTGGCCACGTGGGCCTTTCAGAGTGCTGGGGTTCACGTGCGTAAACCACTGTGCCCGGCCTGCGTCCTCTACTTGAGCATCTCCTTGCTGCAGATTGAGCAGCTATTGAGATGCTGGCACATAGAACCCAAGACTGCCCTGGTCTCTGCTTCACCATTCTTACAGTCCAGTGGATGAGACAAACCTGTCATAAGGGCTGGGACAGAGGAGTATGCCCAGGGGTCTGGGAAATCCCAGAGGACATGCTTTGTTTGTTCACCGTGAGTTCTTGCTCTGCTCCTGGCCATGCTGACTCATAGTAGTCACCAAGACAGCCCAGTTCTCTGGGGTTGCAAGTTGGGATGATGGTGCCTTTCATGTGGATTTCTCCAACACAGGTTTCAACCGCAGCGGAGGTGGTGGCTACAACCAGAACCGCTGGGGTAACAACAGCCGGGATAACAACAACTCCAATAGCAGAGGCAGCTACAACCGGGCTCCCCAGCAACAGCCACCACCCCAGCAGCCTCCGCCACCACAGCCACCACCCCAGCAGCCACCACCACCACCCAGCTACAGCCCTGCTCGGAACCCCCCAGGGGCCACCACCTACAATAAGAACAGCAGCATCCCTGGCTCAAGCACCAATACCAGCACCCCCACCGTCAGCAGCTACAGCCCTCCACAGGTGAGAGAATGAGTGTGTTTGTATGTAGGGATCGCACTTGTGCTCTTGAACCTGAGCAGGTTAAGACATGCCCCAGCTACTGGCCTTCACTCTTACCTGTAGCCTGCCCTTCTTTTTCCCTGGCAGTGATCTTGACTCAGATGGACCCTAGACATTCCCAGATCCCCTTCAAACCCAGAAGTAAATGGAGACTTTCCCAGAACCTACTCTTCTTCCACCTCCCTCAGGGGGATGGGCTGTAAGCACTGATCCTCCAGCAAGTGACTTGGCTGTGTCACTAACCTCACTGAATCCCCAAGAAAGCACGTGATTGAAAACCACATCCCGGTCTGGGCGCGGTGGCTCACACCTGTAATCCCAGCACTTTGGGAGGCTGAGGTGGGCGGATCACGAGGTCAAGAGATCAAGACCATCCTGGCCAACATGGTGAAACCCCGTCTCTACTAAAAATACAAAAAAAAAATTAGTTGGGCATGGTGGTGCACGCCTGTAGTCCCAGCTACTCGGGAGGCTGAGGCAGGAGAATTGCTTGAACCCAGGAGGCGGAGGTTGCAGTGAGCCGAGGTCACGCCATTGCACTCCAGCCTGGCGACTGGTGACAGAGTGAGACTCTGTCTCAAAAATAAATAAATAAGAAAAAAAAGCACACCCCTTGCCCAGGCTGAAAGGGGCTGACCTCTTTTGTCTTTTGGATGTAATGACCAGGGCCCTAAGGTCGCTGAGACCTGCCCTCTGCACAGAGAGCTTCTATCCTGAGCAGCTCCAGGCTCAGTTCCAGTTGTTGGAAAGCCACTGCCCTGGCTCTGGTATGCATAGGCTCCTGTAAACCAGAGAAGTCTTCAGTTACTGCACAGCCATTTCCCGAGCACTTTCCTCATGCCAGGCCTGGAAGCAGTTGCCAGGAGACAGACGGATGGTTCCCAGGCCCAGTCTAAGTAGAATATTTCCTAGAACAAGAGTTGAGCAGGCACAGATCCAGACCCCCAGCCCCACAACATCCTGTTTCTGTGAGTTTGGACAGCTTCCTGTCTCTGGGTCTCATTTTCCTCATAAAGGCATTAGTAGAACTCACTTCCACTGTTTCTTATGAGGAATGGATGGCACTATAGCTCTGGGATCAGGCAGACCTGGGGTCAAGCCCTTTTCACTGTGTGACCTTGGCCCAGAAATTTCATCTTCTTGAGCCTCAGCTTTCTCTTTAAAACGGGGCTTGTAGGACCTACCCCCAGGTTCGATACAGAGATTAAATGAGTAAATGATCCAACCTGTACTTGAGAAGCACTACTGTTTCTCAGCAGATCTTCCAGTAACAACTACCACCACCTGTTGAGTGTCCAGTGATTTATACACACAAGCTTATTGGATACTCAGGGCAAGCTAAAGGGGTTGTTCTATTGTGATTCTCATTTTACAAAAAAAAAAACTGAGATTTCAAGAAGTGCCATGTACCTTTCTCCCTGGGTGCATCAGGGCTGGGGTTGGAGTCCAGATCCTGCCCTGTCCGGCCATGGCATGGAGCTGGCTTACCACCTCCTCAGCCCACAAACAGTGTCCACAGGCAAGGGAAGGGCCCCTGTGGGCCAACCACTTAACAAAGGCCCTTTTTCCATCCCAGCATTTCACATCTACAGATTTCCTCTATTTCACAGAGCTTTGGCTTTTTTCCCTCCACTTTCCAGCCGAGTTACAGCCAGCCACCCTACAACCAGGGAGGTTACAGCCAGGGCTACACAGCCCCACCGCCTCCACCTCCACCACCACCTGCCTACAACTATGGGAGCTACGGCGGTTACAACCCGGCCCCCTATACCCCACCACCACCCCCCACCGCACAGACCTACCCTCAGCCCAGCTATAACCAGTATCAGCAGGTAGGTGCCAGACTGGGGGCCAACTGGCTGAAGAGACTTCCATGGGCCCCTCCTGGATGTGTATTCCCAGACCTGAGTCCCTGTTTATCCCTAAAAAGACAGCCTGCTGGATTTGGCCTAGTGTCCTGGTGCAGCCATTCCACTGGGTCAACACTTCCGTACTGGGTGCTAGGTAATTGGTGTCCTGGCCCCCTCCACAGTGCAGCTTCTGAGAAACAGAGCAGGGGCCTCAGAGTCCTCTTTCAGCACCATGGCCAGGGGGCTCCAAATCCTGCTGCAGGTTGCTGCCCAGGCCCCTATACTTGTTACTAAATCTTTTGAATATGATATCTAGCTGTACCCAAAAGGCACTGGGTTGACAAGCTGAGACCTGAGCTTCAGTCCCTAACTGCCTACCTGTGTGGCATCAGGTCTTCCCAAGGTGCCTTGATTTCTCTGTCAGGGGACCTGTGTTCAGCTGTCGTCACAGCACCCATCTCTGTCCTAGGCGAGGGCGGGGCTGTTGGGAAAGCTGCATGTGGGGTAGATGCAGGATAACTTGGTGTTCTTGGTTTCTCTCTGCAGTATGCCCAGCAGTGGAACCAGTACTATCAGAACCAGGGCCAGTGGCCACCATACTATGGGAACTATGACTACGGGAGCTACTCCGGGAACACACAGGGTGGCACAAGCACACAGTAGCCAGTGTGACCCAGAGGCTCCCGGAGGCCCCTGCCAGCTTCCTCCACCAGCGCCTGCCTCGGCCCCTCCTCTGCTCCCACCAGATCCGTGGTGCTGGGGATGGGGTCATCCCAGGGCTGCCTCCCTCCAGCCCACTGCCTCCCCTCTGAGGGCTTCTTCCCCTCCACAGGGCCAGGCAGTTTTCTCTGGATTCAAACAGGCAACAATTACCTTTTATTTTCTCCCCCTCCCCCACCTTTCACCTCCTGTTCTACCTACCTTCTTCCTTTTTGACTAAATAATCCCCCCTTCCCTTGGTCATACAGTGAGGCTACAGTGACTGAGGGGAGAAGCCCTTCCTGTTCACTGTCCCAAGCCTGCTCCACCCTCAGCTTCCCAGACCCTCATGCAGTTGGTTGTAAATTCTCCCAGGAGCTGTTTTACTGTCTACTTTTCAGGATTAAAAAAAAAAAAAAAAATCAAAAACTTAAAAAAAAAGTTTAAAAAGCAAAATGGGGAGGGAGGAAGCAGTGACATATTTTTTTGGTAATTATGCGCTTTTTTTTAATTTTTAGAATTTGTCTGTTTTTACTGTGGGTCGGCTATTGATATTTCATCAAGATAAGCACTTCTTTCCTGAGTTCAGGTGACTGAGGAAAAGCCACAAAACAAAACAAACATAAAACCAAACCACAGAATGATCTTGAACCTGACTTTTTATACGACATCCCAGTTCCCCGTAACTTTGCACACAAGCTTCTGTGTTCAGTTGAATTGTAACTGCTTTTTGTATTTGGAGAGAGTGTGACTATTGAACTTGAAACCTTTTATTCCGGACGTCTTGGTAGTTTCTGGTGGGATTCAGTGGGTGAGAGGGAAGAAGGGGAGGTTGGGGCGCTCCTTCCCTTCAGAACTTGAAGTTTCTCCCACTGCCTCCTCTCCAGTCCTCTCCCAGGTGCCAGACCCAAAATCTTTTCCTACGGTGATACCCTTTATTTTTACTTCCCCTTGACTCATGTTTTAACAGGATTTTAACAAACTGCACTTATTAAGAAATGTGTTTGCCCTGTTTTGTTTGGTTTGATTTTGTTTTCTTTGAATAAACGACATGGCACCTCCTAGCAGGAAGGAATCAGGGTTGAAACCCTGAGGTGTTACTGCAGTTAGCCGCCAGTTGGCGTGGGGGGACCTTTTCGAAGGGAAATTATTTGCTCATTCAAACCAGCTTACTGAGGGATTCATAGGCCTGGCCCTGATTTTAGTGCTAAAAATGCACCCTTAAACAAGAGTCCCTGGTTTAAATCCACAAGTTCATTTTTAAAATGCTTCTCTGGTTCTCTGTCTCACAGTCTGAAATCCCTCCAGGAGTTTTTGAGTAAAGGGTGTGGAGCAGGCTTCTGGGTGGAGGGATGGGTGGGACTGATGGGGCAGAGACCAGGGCTGGTTTGTTTGGGATCATCACTGGGCATCCGCAGACCACCCGCCTCAGGCCTGGCCTGTGTGCAGCATATAGGACCCTTCCTGCCTCTTCTGTGGTGGAGACTCATGGGGATTCTGAGAGCTTCATGTTTCAGCCAGTGTGTAAGGCACCTGCTGTGTTCTTTGGTAGTCCTGAACCCAGTTCTCACAGAGCTGCCACTCCAGGGAACACAGACCTGCCAGCACCAAGTGGTCAGCTGTGAGAGTCTGGGGTGGTATGCAGGGAGGGCTTCCTGGAGGAGTGAGCCAGGGGAAGACTCCAGATTGCACTCCCATGGCCCATCGTTCTTTGTCCTTAGCAACCTTGCTTCTTCCTTCCCTCAGTACATACTGTGTTCCTGGCTCCTTGTGAGGGATAGTGCTGGGCCACAGGAGAAGCCAGTTGAGCCCCAACCTTCCCTGGTGGGAGCTCAGAGCCTTGTGAAGGGGAGACAGGCAGCAAAAACAAGGGAGGGAAGCTGACTAGTCTCAGAATCTTGGGTAGGGCATCAGAACGTGAGGAGGAACCAAGGTTGGTGCCAAAAGGGACCCTAGAGTGCCCCAGACGGGAGGGAGCAGGGCCCTTAGTCTGCAGTCCCCTTCTCTGCATGTCCATATGCTGTGCTACGGCACCCTCTGCTGGCGTCTTCTGGTAATGCCTAGGTATCGGGTGGTAAATGGGGACCTCCTTGGCTTCCCTATACCCAGACCTCAAGGGAATGCAAATGAGGAAGCTCCTCTGTTCTGAGCCACGGACTTCCTCACACATCTCATCTCCAGTCCCTTGATCCCCTTGCCCACTCCCTTCAGAATAAAGGAGGTCAAGCTACTTACTATGGCTTATGAGGCTGCATGGCCTGCTCCCCCTTTGAATATCAATCACATCAGTGGTTATTTTGTTCTGAGGAGCCATAAATCCTTTCTGGAACCCACAAATGCCATGAACCTCTGCATCGGAGAATACAGAGGCAAATGGAATTTTGCATAAAAATTCATGAGGTTCAGGCCAGGCACAGTGGCTCACACCTGTAAGCCCAACACTTTGGGAGGCCGAAGTGGGCAAATCACCTGAGGTCGGGAATTCAGGACCAGCCTGGCCAACATGGAGAAATCCTGTCTCTACTAAAAATACAAAATTAGCCGGGCATGGTGGTGCACTCCTGTAATCCCAGCTACTCGGGAGGCTGAGGCAGGAGAATCACTTCAACCTGGGAGGCAGTGGTGAGCCGAGTTCGCGCCATTGCACTCCAGCCTGGGCAATAAGAGCAGAACTCCGTCTCAAAAAAAAAGAAAAAAGCCCTGGCCACTGAAGGTTACTGGTGGCATGTCTGTCTACTCTGCTGGTAACACCTAAATAGAGTCCCTACCCATCCCACAGGGAACTCAGGACCACAATCGTGTTGTTTCGCACGTGCAGATTTCCTTCAGGTCCTGGGAACACAAAATGGGAAGTTCTACCTCACCCATCTCATGCCAGCCAGTGACAGGGTGTGATGGACAGAAGTAAGCCAGTCTGTGGCTCTCACCTTGTAATCCCAGCACTTTTGAGAGGCTGACGTGGGAGGACTGCCTGGGCAACAAAGTGGAACGCCTGGCTCTACAAAAATCTTAAAATTAACCAAGCGCGGTGGTGCGCTCCTGTAGTCCCAACTGCTCCGAAGGCTGAGGCAGGAGGGTCACTTTAGCACAGGAATGTCAGGTTGCTATGATCGCGCCACTGCACCCGTCTGGGCAACAGAGCGAGACTCTGTCTCAAAAAAAAAAAAAAAAAAAAAGTCAAGGCTTAGTAAATACTCCTGGATTCCTGAAGGGGTGAAGAAAGAAAAATGACAGGCGGAGGTCTAAACTAACCCACCCTCAAGAGTATGACAGCTCCAGCCTCCAGGGGACAGTCCTTTAACCATCCATCCCAAAATTAAGCACGCTTGGAGCCAGAATCACAGCAGTGAACAAACGAACAATGGTTCTGGTTCCTACTGAGAACAGAAGTTTAAGGGCCTCTCACCGGGGAGCCTCTTTCCTTCCTAGAGGCGAGGGGGCAGGGCCCCAAAGAAGCACGCATGCGCAATGCAACGTCTGCCTTAGTCCCGGAACTTTGGTACCTGGGCGCAGCGGCCCACCCGGACCCGGAGCATTCTCAGGCGGAAGTGTCTTGCGTGCGTGGGCGTGAGGTTGGTGTGCGGGACCAACCGGGCGGTTCACAAGTCCGCGAGAATCAGGATGGAGGCCGTGGCGACCGCGGCGGCAGCGACTAAGGAACCCGACGAGGGTGAGATTTTGGTCACGCGGAGGCGGCGGTTGGGTGCGGCTGCGGTGTCTCTAGGAAATGATTCCCCCAGTAACGCGAAGGAGGACTCGTTTTAGAGGGACACCCGTCCCCCTCAGCCTTACCAGTCCTCTTCACCACTTTGCCCAGATTATCCTCTCCCTTGTCGCAGGCTGACCTCCTTTTCCTCCATTCCTTCCCCCCAAAATTAACCTCTTCCTGGTTCCAGACCAACGCTTTCCATGTCCCTAACTCATTTCCTTACGAGGCTAACTCTGCAGTTAACAGAAACCTCTCCTCTGCCCGGCCTAATTCCCGCATTGTCTCAGGCCAGTCTTCTCAAATTACCTCCTTCCCTATGCCAAGCTGAGCCTTTCCTGGCCCCAGACGAATCCTCCTACCTCTCCAGGGTAACCTTCTACCTGCCTGATGCAAACTTGACGTATCCCAGTCTAACGATTCCCTCATTTCATTTTAAGTCCCCTTACCCCCAAAGTCCGAAATCCAGCCAGGCTCCTTTCAAAGTCTCTACTCAGTTTCTGTGCTTCCCCCCAGCCCTCAAAATAATCCTATGTGAGGTGAGGTGTGGTTCGAAGGCTGGCTCAAACACCACTGGCCAAGAATTAGTAATTGTGGAAACCGGATGAAGATGATGGGCATATGGAGGTGGAGGGAGAGGTGTCGTTGTATTTTCTACTTTTTTGTATGTTTGAAATTTTCTAAAAATAAAAAATTTAACCTAAAAAAAAAAAAATCTAAGTCCGGGTGCAATGGCTCCCACTTATAATCCCAGCACTTTGAAAGGCCTAGGTAGAAGGGTTGCTTGAGCGCAGGAGTTTTGAGACCAGCCTGGGCATCATAGAGAAACCTGGTATCTACAAAAATTTAAAAATTAGCCAGGCATGGTGGCTAGGGAGTAGCTAGGGCAAGCTACTGGGGAGACTAAGGTGGGAGTATCACTCGAACCCTCTCACATTTCAGGAAGCTAAGATTATTACACCACTACACTCCAGTCTCTGCAGCAGAGTGAGACCTGAGCCCAGGAGTTTGAGACCAGCACTGGCAGCATAGTGAGACCCCATCTCTACAAAAAATTTAAAAATTAAGACCTGGTGCAGTGGCTCATGCCTGTAATCCCAGCACTTTGGGAGGCTGAGGTGGGCAGATCACCTGAGCTCAGGAGTTGGAGACCAGCCTAGCTAACATAGCGAAACCCATCTACAAAAAATACAAAAATTAGTCAGGTATCATGGCATGTGCCTGTAATCCCAGCTACCTGGAAGGCTGAATGATGCACCAACCAAAATCACTTGAACCCAGGAGGTGGACTGCAGTGAGCAGAGATTGCACCATTGCACTCCAGCCTGGGTGACAGAGTGAAACTGTCTCCAAAAAAAAAAAAAAAAAATTAGCCAGGTGTGGCGGTGCATTCCTGTGGTCCTAGCTACTCAGGAGGCTAAGATGGGAATATCACTTGAGCCCAGGAGGTTGAGTCTGCAGTGAGCTGCGTTTGCGCCATCACATTCCAGCCTGGGCAACAGGCTGGAGAAAAAGAAAAAATCTATCTCTTGGCCCCATCTATCTCCTCCAGAGAGTCATGTATCTTAGTGTTTCCTTGCCTCCCGCCTACCGCTGTCTGACTTTTACCCTAAGAAACTGCTCTGATTAGGATCCCCACTGACTTCCCCCTTGTTGTTCGATCCAGTCACCCCATTCAGGTTTTTTTGTTTTTGTTTTCTGAGAGAGAATCTTGCTTTGTTGCCCAGGCAGGAGTGCAGTGGTGCAATCTCCCAGGTTCAAGAGATTCCCATGCCTCAGCTTCCCAAGTAGCTGGAATTACAGGCACCCTCCACCACAACTGGCTAATTTTGTGTGTGTGTGTATGTTTTTTTTTTGTTTTTGTTTTTGTTTTTTTTTAAGACGGGGTTTCACCATGTTGGTCAGGCTGGTCTTGAACTCCCAACCTTAGGTGATCCACCTGCCTTGGCCTCCAAAGTGCTAGGATTACAGGCGTGAGCCACCACGCCCGGCCATTTTTTGTGTTTTTAGTAGAGATGGGGGTTGCACCATATTGGCCAGGCTGGTCTCGAACTTCTGACCTCAAGAGATCCTCCCACCTCAGCCTCCCAAAGTGCTGGGATTACAGGTGTGAGCCAGCACACCTTGCCCATTCGGGTTTTTTTCTTACTAGTCTGGAGTAGAATTAAATGCTGTTGACCCTTCCTTCTTACACGCTTTCCTTTGGCTTCTGTGACACCACAGTGCCTTATTTCCTGCCTCTTGGGCTGCTCCTTTTCAGCCTCTGACTTTGTTTCCCAGAGGTGCTGTAACAAAGGACCACAGACTGCATGGCTTCAAGCAACAGAACTTTGTTCCCTCATAGTTCTCTAGGCCAGAAGTCTGAATCAGTGTTGCTGAGCTGAAATCCAAATGTCTGCAGGGTCGTGTTCTCTCACAGGCTCTGGGAGAGAACCGTTTGTTTGTGTTTGTTTGTTTTGAAGTTTTGCTCTTGTTGCCCAGGCTGGAGTGCAGTGGCGCGATCTTGGCTCACTGCAGCCTCCACCTCCAGAGTTCAAGCAGTTCTCCTGCCTCAGCCTCCTGAGTAGCTGGGATTACAGGCATGTGCCACCACACTCAGCTAATTTTTTGTATTTTTGGTAGAGATGGGGTTTCCCCATGTTGGCCAGGCTGGTCTTGAGCTCCTGATCTCAAGGGATCCACCCACCTTGGCCTCCCAAAGTGCTGGTATTATAGGGGTGAGTTGTTGCGACCGGCCTCTTTTTTTTTTTTTTTTTTTTGATTTAAGGTAACAGTATGGGTTCTAGGAATTAAGATGTAGCTATCTTTGGACAACCAGTTTTTAGCTCCAGAGGCATTCCTCCCCACATCTGTGCAGTGCTTTTTCCTGGACCCTCTTCTCATCCCTCTCTCACTCCCCCCTGCCCTCCCTGACGTGTACTTCTCTCATTTCCCTTGGCTTTGGCTTTTGTCCTTTTTTTTTTGAGACAGAGTCTTGCCCTGTTGCCCAGACTGGAGTGCAGTGGCACAATCTCGGCTCACCACAACCTCTGCCTCCTGGGTTCAAGCGATTCTCCTGCCTCAGCCTCCTGAGTAGCTGGGACTTCAGGCGTGTGCCACCATGCCCGGCTAATTTGTTTTTTTTTTTTTTTTTTTTTTTTTTAAAGATGGGGTTTCACCATATTGGTCAGGCTGGTCTTGAACTCCTGACCTCAGGTGATCCGCCCACCTCAGCCTCCCAAAGTGCTGGGATTACAGGCGTGAGCCACCACGCCCGGCTAATTTTTGTAGAGACGGGGTTTCACTATGTTGGCCAAGCTGGTGTTGAACTGACCTCGTGACCCATCCGCCTGGGCCTCCCAAAGTGCTGGGATTACAGGCGTGAGCCACCGTGCCCGGCCGGCTCTTGTCTTGACTCTAATGACACCCACAGCTCTGTCTCCTGCCCAGCACTTCTCTCCTGAGGAGTCTGGAGGCCCGTGTAGCAGCATTCGGACCATTCCCGAGGCCAGAGCCTGGGACCTCACTCTGGATGCCTCCCTTACCTCCCAGCACATCAGCCTCATGGTTCCTCCACTCAGCCTCTTGACATCTTTCTAATTCACTCGCTCAGGATCCCGTTCCTTCCTCCACAGCCCCTGCCCTTGTCCATTTCAGTCTTTAGCTGCATTGGTGATTGAAATCCTCCTTGATACACACTACACATGTAACGTCACCCCTTCTCTCCCCACCAGCCCAGTCACGCCACCTACAGGAGTTGTCTCTATACTCTGTCTTCACGTATTTCCTACTTGCTGCAGGCCTGCTCCCTCCACTCTTGGGAAACAGCTCTCACCACAGTTAACCAAGCGCTCAGCTTTCGTGTTTTCTTTTCTTTTTTTTTTTTTTTTGAGATAGAGTTTTCGCTCTGTCACCCAGGCTGGAGGGCAATAGCTAATCTCAGCTCACTGCAACTTCCACCTCCTGGGTTCAAGTGATTCTTGTGCCTCACCCTCCCGAGTAGCAGGGATTACAGGCATCCACCACCACGCCCGGCTGATTTTTGTATTTTTAGTAGAGACGGAGTTTCACCATGTTGGCCAGGCTGGTCTCGAATTTGAGGCGTCAAGTGATCTGCCCACCTTGGTCTCCCAAAGTGCTGGGTTACAGGCATGAGCCACAGTGCCCAGCCAGCTTTCCTGTTTTCTTTGCCTGTGTTATCTTTGATCCTGACTGTATCCCACATCAGACTGGATGCCTCCTGAGGGCAGAAGCTGGACTGGATTCATCCCATGGATCCTCAGCATTGCCTGACATAGGGCCTCTCAGAGATTTAGAGTTATTAAAGAGTGGTTAAGTGAACGCATGGTTGCATGAGAGTGTGAATGAATGAGGAAACAAATTAGCAAATGTATTAATGATTTAAAGAACTGACTGGATCAATAAGTCAGGCCTCAGGGCCTTTGCAGTAGTTGTTTCCTCTGCCTGGAATTCTCTTTCCCAAGATGTCTCATGGCTTAATCCCTCACCACCTCAGGTCTCTACTCAAATGCCACTTTTTTGGCAAAGCTTTCTCTGAGTCTTCCATTTAAAACTGCAGCCTTAGCCAGGCATGGTTGCTTACGCTGTAATCTCAGCACTTTGGAAGGCTGAGGCAGGAGGATCATTTGAGGCCAGGAGTTCAAAACCAGCCTGGGCAACACAGCAAACTGTCTCTACTAAAAAATTTAAAATTAGGTGGGGTCCATTGGCACATGCCTATAATTCCAGCACTTTGGAAGGCCAAGGTGGGAGGATTGCCTGAGCTCAGGAGTTTAAGACCAGCCTAGGCAACCTAGTGAAACCTTGTCTCAACTGAAACTTAAAAAAAAAAAAAAAAAAACTAAAAGATTTAAAGATTAACCGAAGTATGGTAGTGTATGCCTGTAGCCCTGGCTACTCAGGAGGCCGAGGTGGGAGGATTGCTTGAGCCCAGGAGTTTAAGGTTACAGTGAATCACGGTTGCACCATTGCACTTCAGCCTGGCAATGAAGAGAGACCCTGTCTCTAAAAAGAAATAAAAATAGACCAGTCACAGTGGCTTACACCTTTAATCCCCAGCACTTTGGGAGGCCAAGGTAGGAGGATTGCTGGAGCTCAGGAGTTCGAGACCAGCCTGAGTAACATGTCATTATCCTGTCTCTACAAAAAATTTAAAAATTAGCCGGGCATGGTGGTATGTGCCTATGGTCCTAGCTACATGGGAGGCTGAGATGGGAGGATCTCGCAAGCCCAGGAGGTCAAGGCTGCAGTGAGATGTGATTGCGCCACTGTACTCCAGCCTGGGTGACTGAGCAAGACCCTGTTTTGAAAAGAAAAGAAAATTACAGCCTCCTCCACCTCCTTACCTCCTCCTTCCCTCTTTATTTTTCTATATAACTCCGGGAAACACCGAACACATACTGTTTTCGGTAATTATGTTGCTAATTGTGTCCCCTACTAAAATGTCAACGTTTGCTCACTGTGGTTTCTCTAGTGCCCAGAATATAGTAGGTACCCAGTAAATGTGAGCTGAGTGAGTGACTAAGCACCCAGTCCCTTCCCACACACCCATCTCTGAACTGACAAATCTCCCCTTTCCTCAGGCTGCACAGAGCCTAGACCTGGACACTGGGGTGAGCTGAGCCAGACACCAGTCCCATCTAAACCCCAGGACAAAGTGGAAGCAGTTGAGGCAACGCCAGTGGCCCTGGAGAGTGACACCTCCAGGGCTGAAAATGCAGCAGTGAGTGCCATGCTGCATGCTGTGGCTGCCAGCCGCTTGCCTGTGTGCAGCCAGCAGCAGGGTGAACCTGACCTGACAGAGCATGAGAAAGTAGCCATCCTGGCCCAGCTGTATCATGAGAAGCCACTGGTGTTCCTGGAGCGCTTCCGCACAGGCCTCCGTGAGGAGCACCTGGCCTGCTTTGGTCACGTGCGTGGCGACCACCGTGCAGACTTCTACTGTGCTGAGGTGGCCCAGCAGGGCACTGCCCGGCCCCGCACCCTACGTACCCGCCTCCGTAACCGGCGCTACGCTGCTCTGCGAGAGCTGATCCAAGGTGTGGGGGCCAGATGGGTGAGAGTGGGCACAGATGGGGAAGGAGGGGAGACTGAAGCAGAGGGAATTAGAAAAAGAATGCAAGAACAGAAACACAGAAATCCTGAGAGAAGTTTTGAGACAAAGAGACAGGGACACAGGAAGAGACTGAGACAGAAATGCAAAGTAAGGGGGAGAGATAGACAGGTCTAGGGGAAGAGAATGGGACAGGCAGTGAGAATAGATCATAATTTAGTAGATGACAGAAGTGGCATTTCAGATCAGTAAGCTGAGGACACGGTACACAGTGCTGTGATAATTGGTTATACCTAAGGAACAGAACATGAGATCCCTACCTCACACCATATACAAAGGCAGCAGAGGAAACCAAAAGGAGTATGTACATGACCTTGAGGACACAGAAGCCTTCTGAACAAGACACCCTATGAAAACCGTGAAGGAAAAAATCATTGATAGCTTTTTGACCGTGACATAATTAAAAGCATCCTTGTGACCACAACACCAGAACCAAAGTTAAAAGATGAGAGTGAAGCACAGAGTGAGTTAAATTGTTAGGGAGAAGGCACAAATTATAGAGACGTTCATAGAGAAAGAGTGAGATGCTGGGTACGGTGGCTCATGCCTGTAATCCCAACACTTTGGGATGCCAAGGCGGGCAGATTTCTTAAACTTGGGAGTACAAGACCAGCCTGGGCAATATGGCAAAACCCAGTGTTTACAAAAAATACAAAAATTAGCCAGGCATGGTGGTGCATGCCTATAGTCTTAGCTACTCAGGAGGCTGAGGTGGGAGAATTGCTTGAGCCTGGGAGGTGGAAGTTTTAGTGAGCTGAGATCCCACCACTAAGCTCTAGCCTAGGCCATAGAGCCAGACCTTGTCTCAAAAAAAAAAAAAAAAAAAAGTGAAAGATGGGCTGGGTGCAGTGGCTCAAGCCTGTAATCCCAGCACTTTGGAAGGCCAAGGAGGGCGGGTCACCTGAGGTCAGGAGTTCCAGAGCAGTCTGGCCAACATGGTGAAACCGCGTCTCTACTAAAAATACAAACTAGCCAGGCGTGGTGGCAGGCACCTGTAATTTCAGCTACTCAGGAGGCTGAGGCAGGAGAATCGCGTGAATCTGGGAGGCAGAGGTTGCCCCCCCAAAAAAGGAAGATGAATGATTGAATGAGGTGGGGGTAGGTGACAGATAAAGGAAGAGATGGAGAGAGACCCAGAGCCAGGGTGGGTGATAATCCAAGTTAGGGAGAAGAAGGGATAGAAACGGAATCTGCTAGAGGCTGGGCACTGTGGCTCATTCCTGTAATCCCAGCCTTTGGGAGGTCGAGGCAGGTGGATCACTTGAGATCAGGAGTTCAAGACCAGCCTGGCCAATATAGTGAAACCCCATCTCTACTAAAAACACAAAAAAATTAGCCAAGCACGGTGGTGGGCGGGTGTAACCTCAGCTACTTGGGAAGCTGAGGCAGGAGAATCATCACTTGAACCCAGGAGGTGGAGGTTGCAGTTAGCCAAAATGATGCCACAGCACTCCAGCCTGGGCGTCAGAGTGAGGCTCCATCTCAAAAACCTGAATCTGCTGGAGGATGCCAGAAACAGCTGGGAGTAAGAGAGCTGGCGAGAGTGGGGAAGCTGAGCAGGACAGGGACAGTCACAGCCTACGGTGCTGCAGAGGCCGGGAGTCTAGGCAGTTTCTTGGCCCCAGGCTCTGAAGACAGGGCTAGGACCAGTGGAGGGGAGGGACTGGGGCAGGTTTAACTGTTACCTGAGGGACAGAGTTGCTCCTGCAGGAACAGGCAGCCAGGGGACATGCAAAGAACCCAGGTTTGGGGATGGTGGGGAAGCCAGATCCACCCAAGGGGTTGCACTCAGGAGAGGTCAGATCTAGGGCCTTCCACCACCAGGAGGGCCTGGCTTTCCCAGGGATACTCACATGGGCAGACGCCCCACCTGACCTGATCCCTTGCACACATGTGCCAGGGCCATGTGGATGTACACACAGACACGCCCTGCAGTGCAGGTGTGTCCAGGGGCATCCTCTGCCAGCCAGACGGGGGCCTCACAAACAGGCACGCAACCTGCTGCATTCCTGCATGCTGACACCTAGACAGGCAGGTGCCTGTGGGCATATGCTGGGCCTCACGGAGAGATGTGTGGATGCGGGCCATACACACAGCCACAGGCAGGAGCTTGAGCTTGTGCATCATGCCTGGACACAACTGTACACCAGTTCCAGACCTTCAAAGCCTCAGAGGCCAGGATGGAGCCAGGCCTGCCCAGGCACACACATGCTCGGATGCATGAATGCGCAGGAAGATACAGGCTGGGCCACGCACACACACTCAGGTGCCTACATGAGTAATCGTGCACATGACCTCAGGCGCCTGCATGAGTGCTCGTGTGCACAGCCTCGGGCACCTGCATGAGGACTCACATGCCCCCCTCAGGTGCCTGCATATGCTCCTGTGTTTCTGAATATGTGCACGCACACACTTGGACTGTGTATGCACATCATCCCATAAGCATGATCACATACACACCCACACCGACAGGTCTGCTCAGTCACTCACCCCATGCCCACCCTGTCTCTCCTCTGTGCAGGGGGCGAGTACTTCAGTGATGAGCAGATGCGGTTCCGGGCCCCCCTGCTGTACGAGCAGTACATCGGGCAGTATCTCACCCAGGAGGAGCTCAGTGCCCGTGCCCCAACCCAGCAGCCCCCCAAGCCCGGGTCCCCTGGCAGACCCACCTGCCCACTCTCCAACCTGCTGCTCCAATCCTATGAGGAGCGGGAGCTGCAGCAGCGGCTGCTCCAACAGCAAGAGGAGGAGGAGGCCTGCTTGGAGGAAGAGGAAGAGGAGGAGGACAGTGATGAGGAAGGTGAGGGCCAGTAGCAGGGAGACCCCAGATTCCAGGCACCCTAGCCTTAGGCCTGCCTGTCTCCACTTCATGGCAGCAGACTGGGCCCCCAGCCTGCAAAAGCTGACATTCTGTCCTTCCCCTGCCCAGCCTGACCCTCTTCCTGTGTGCCCTTCCAAACCTGTAGCATCCCTGCCCCCCACTCCTCCAAGGCACCAAGTGATCCCTTGCCAACAGGTCTTTGCTCAGGCCGTTCCCTTTGCCAGGAATGCCTCTCCTCCCACCCTTTAGGTCTCAGATCCTGACCCGAGGAGATGATCTCCAGAGCACTGTATGGTCATGTGATTGATGCATGCCCCTGGAGGGCAAGGACCAGGGCCGTCTCTGTCACTGCTATGTTCCCAGAGCCACCCAGCACAAGACTGGGCACAGGAGCAGCAGCTCTCTGGACTGTGTTCAGTGCCTGCCCAAGTGCCCCCTCATTCACACCCCCTCTGGTCTCTCTCTGCAGACCAGAGATCAGGCAAGGACTCTGAGGCCTGGGTCCCTGACTCGGAGGAGAGGCTGATCCTGCGAGAAGAGTTCACCAGCCGGATGCACCAGCGCTTCCTGGATGGCAAGGACGGGGACTTTGACTACAGGTGCTCCTGTGCCCTTCACTTCCCCATCCCCCATCCAGCATCCCACAGCCTCTGGCCACATGCAGAGCCCTGGCCAAGCTGTGGGGGCTTCCCTTTGTGGAGCTGGAAGGCCCTGAAACAGTTCCAGGATGTGGACTGTGGGATTGAACAGCCAAAGGAGGAGGCTGGGTGACCTTGGATGAGCCCTGTCCATGTCAGACCCTCAGTCTCCTCACCTGTAAGGCAAGGGGTGAGCAGGAATGACGTATAGCTCAGTATCAATGAAACCCTGAAACACTTCCCTCCTGGCAAGTGGCAAAGGCCACTACCCCAACTCCCTCCAAGTGTCCCTAGGAAGCCTGGCCTCTTCCCCAGGACCTTGGACCTCCTCATGCTGCAGGAAGTGACCCCTGGCAGGGTTCATGCCGGGCATGGAGGGGCCTGTGCTGGCTGTCCCCACAGTTGCCAGTTATTCACTTCTCTAGTAGCACCCCAGGGCTGAGACACATGGGCCACCTGCTTTGAAAAGGACCCAGGAGAGTGACGTGTCAGTCAAAGATTGGTTTTGTCATTTAAGGTAGCTTTGCCTTGTGGTCCCAAACACTGGG
The DNA here is from genome assembly GCA_963574635.1 of Cheracebus regulus. Taxonomy (NCBI): domain Eukaryota; kingdom Metazoa; phylum Chordata; class Mammalia; order Primates; family Pitheciidae; genus Cheracebus; species Cheracebus regulus. The sequence continues at coordinate 40,279 of CAUYQU010079859.1, forward strand.
CCCAGCAGCAGAGGGCCCTCCTTGGTTTCATATCCAGCCTCGGTGACATAAGAAATGTGTGACCACACGTAGGCAGACCTCACGTCCGTCCTGAGGTGGGCTCATCAAGAAAGTGGGAATTGTGATTGTCACAGCTATGGGGCCCAGCCATAGTCACTGGAGCCTCCACCAGTTCTGGGATCCCCTGCTCTTGCATGGAATCTGGCTGCTCCACTTCCAGCCAGGACCGCCTGCTCAGAACCCTGGTTCCTGCATGCAGAGTAGTGAGCAGAGGGCCTGGACCACGGTGACCCTCAGTTAGCAGGCACCACTGCCCTTCCCAAGCCAGGGGCCCAGGAGGAAATTGGGGGACCAGTGTGTCCCCTCAGGAGGGCAGCTGTTGGGCAGCAGTGGCCTCGACATGTCCCCCATCCATGCATTCAGTCAGCATGTGCCGATTCTGGGACGTCCACAGGCTCTGGGAATAAGGCGGAGACCAAAACCAACGAAAGGCTTCCCCGCCTAGAAAGGGGTCCCACTCTAGTTAGGAAGATCGAGAATTTTCTAGCACTTCATGGTGACGGAGCCATGAGGAAAAGTGAAGCAGGGGGAGGGAAGTGACAGGATGGCCAGGGAAGACCTCTCTGAGGGGCTGACAGCAAAGGCCTGTAGAAAGTCGGTGGGGGAGGGGGAGGAGCGTTCCTGGCAGAGGCCACAGCAGATACCAGAGCCTTCAGCAGCTCCAAGGGACAGAAGGGGCCAGAAGTCGCAGTGGGTAGGAGATCTCTGAGTGGCCAGATCAAGCTGGGCTTGGCGACCCAAGTGAGTGCCACTGGGTTTGCTTGCTGCCCTAGGGCGTGGGCAGCTGTCCTGCCTTTGGTCGGTTCTAGCTGGTCCCCGGCCTCTGTCCACTGGAGGGCAGTAGCAAGCCCCAGTTGTGAAGGCAGAATGTCAGAATGCCCTGCGGGCAGAATCACCCCCATGTGGTTCTCTGTGAAGATCCACTGCCTGCTTGGGAACTACTCCCCATGTGTCGCCAAATTTTACAACTTTTTAAGAAAAACTATAGAGTTTTGGTGTTTTTTTTTTTTTTAGACAGGTTGTCACCCAGGCTGGAATTTTGTGGTTTGATCATAGCTCACTGCAGCCTTGACCTCCTGGCCTGAAGCGAGCCTCCCACCTCAGCCTCCTGAGTAAGCTGGGACTACAGGTGCTTGCCACCACACCTGGCTACTTTTTCCATTTTTTTTGTAGAGACAGGGTCTCCCTATGTTGCTCAGGGCTCCAACTGCTGGGCTCAAGCCATCCTCCTGCTTTGGCCTCCCATAGTGCTAGCTTGCAGGCATGAGCCATCATGCCCAGCCTGGAGTTTTTGTGCAAACTCTGATTTGGAAACTGTTTCCTTTAGTTTTAAACCCTGAGAGGCCCACCGTCCCCCTCGGAGGGTCAGCTCTGATGGCTGCCAGCACATGGCCTTTGACATCAGAGTGCCCCAGGCCCTTGACCTGGGCATCCTAGGGTTCCAGGAAGACCCAGTCCTTGACAGCCTCCTCCCCCTGCAGCGCAGTAGACGACAACCCTGACTTCGACAACCTGGACATCGTGGCACGGGATGAGGAGGAGAGGTACTTCGATGAGGAGGAGCCTGAGGACGCACCCAGCCCAGAGCTGGATGGGGACTGATGGCCGCCACCCTTCTCACCGCCTGCCCCATCCTCAACCCCAACAAGGCAGCTGATTCCAGGCCAGCTCAGTGACCCTTTCTTTAGGGGGATATCAGGGTGGCACCCACTGACCCACATACTACCATCTCGCTGGGTCTAGTCTCGTCTTAGGCAAGCCCATCCCCTCTTGTTTCTGGGGTTCCCTACCTTTCTCCTCTCCCACCCCATCTCCCGCCTCTGTCGTTGCCTGTCTGGGCTTCTTTCTGTCTTTCTATCTCTCCCTATCCCCGCTCCCTCTCTCCAGTGCTCTGGCTGGCTGTCTCTCCCTGTCTCCCCTTCTCTCTCTGCCTGAGGCTCTGTCTCCACCGCAGGGCCCAAGGTGAAAGTCCTCCCCTTGCTGGAGGCCAGCTGGCAGGGCCTTTCGTGGCTGGAAGTGGCCGGTTTGCTTTCGGTGCTGACCCCTGGGCCCCGGCTGGCTGCATCCGTCTCCCCTCTGTTTATGTCTGCACTCTATCTCACACTCAGCCTCCTCGCTTCTCTCCTTCTGCCTCACTCTGGGCCTCTTGTTCTTTCTGCGTGTACATTTCCACCTCTCTAGGCATCTGCTGTCACTGTCCCTCTCTGTCTGTCTCTCAGCCTTTATCTCTGGGTTTCAATCCCCGGCTCCGGGCTCTGGGCCCCTTCTTCCCCCTTCCCTCAGACCTGGCTGCTATTGGCTAGGCAGTACGCTGACCACTGAGTAATGCGGCCCCAGGGGAGGGAGGAGACCCCGGGGAAGGGAGGCTAGGGGGCAGCTCTCATCTCTCCCAAGGACCCAGGCTGGGGGTCATGGGGCCTGCCAGCTTGAGTGTAGAGGGAGGGGGGACTCTACCCCCTCAGCCCCACCAGCCCCCCTCTGCCCAACCACAATTTTCCCTTCCTCCGCCTTCCTCTCCCTCTCCTGTTTACACTCCCCAAATGTGCACAGGCTGTTATCATGGGTCCTGAGTCATCCCACACACAGCCTGCCCCAGCGTCCCTGCCCCCAGCTGGCCGCAGGGCCCGCCTCATGGAGCCCCCTGCCGCCCTGGGCTAATGGGAGCCAGATGGCTGCCTGGTGACTCAGCCACGGACCTGTGGGAACCCAGGCGTCCCGACTTCTCATGCCCCCACACCCGGCTCCTGCTCCCCCAGCAGACACACACACAGAAGGGCCTGGCCACTGTTGAGGGAGCGTATAGGCCAAGGGTCAGCAAGACAGGGCCTGGGGACTCCTCATGCCTGTGTGATGGAAGGGTGGCATCCTGCCGTGGCCGAGCCTGAAGGACCCTCAAAACTGCCTCCTGGAGTCCACTGTTCCTGACCTCCGAGCCTCAGCTATGCCCTCTGGGTCAACCAGAATTAGAGCCAGACAGGGAAAGTGAGAGCTGGACAGAAGGAGACAGATGTTCAGACAGAGCAACTACTAAAGAACGAAAGCCTCCACTATGGAGCGCTTTTGTTCTCTCCAGGCCCGAGCGAGGTGGCTGCCACTGGCTCGGATCCTCAGACACCCCGGTAAACTAGTGAAATGGGTCAGGGGAGGCCCAGAAAGATGCTGCTTCCTCAGGGCCACTCGGCCATCAGAGGCAGACGTGAAACACGAACCCAGGCCTAGGGCCACAAAGGTCCTAGAGACCACTGGGCTGTCTGGCTGGTCAGGTGTCGGGGCCATCCAGAGGCGGACAGCGTTGGAGGGACAAGTGCACACGCAGGCGTCCTCAGACAGGAAGGTTGGAGAAGGGTCAGATGGCGGGCCTAACACCCTGTGCTGAGCACTGTCCTGCGCACAGGCAGGATCGGGTCATCATGTGGAGATCAGTCTCCGAATCACTGAGTTGGCCCAGCTGTGCTATGCACTAGGGATTACCCGTATCACTCCCCTGTCACCCAGAGGAGGAAGTGGTTGCCAGGCCCAAGACAACCCAGCAGCCAGACTCCAGGACCTCGGGGTCATACCTCTCAGAAAGCCAGGAGTGCAAGATGAGAGCTGTATGTCTCTTACGTATCTGCATTTGTGCCCCGTTTGTAAGAGCAGAGGGCCTCGGCCACAGGATAAGTATCAGCCTTTGGTGACAGGCACATTTTTGACCAGTCTGTCATTTGGTCATTAAATTTGTTTACGCTCTACTTTGCTATAACGTAAATTTGTTGTGAAGGTTTTTAAAAAGCGATGAGAGACACAGAAATTGAGTCAGAATAAGGTTTAGTCAGATGGTCAAGACGGGAGCGTCTAGTTGACAGAGGTGGAGCCGGTCCCAGCGACAGGGATTAGAAGGGGAGACAGGAAGAGAGGTGGAGACAGAGTGGGGCAGGGATGGTGGGAGACACACCCCCTGTTCACTGCCTGGGGGTGGTGGGCCCCCAGGGCAGGCGCCTCCTATCCCTCTCCCAGTTCTCCTGGGTTCGGGGTAGGCGGAAAGGCTGAGTCAGGGAGGGCAGGCCCCGCTGGGGGAGAGCCCCTAGGTGGGCATCCGGCCCCCACCCCTGCGTCTCCTGTCCGTCCTGGCCCTGGCCTGGCGCACTGGCCTGGCCGGCACCCCGCCACCTCCCCCCACCCTGTGCGTCCTGCCAGAGCAAGCTGCCTCCCTGCACTCCCCCTCCGGCTCCTGTCGCTCCGTCCTTCTGTCCACAGTCACTTCTCCCTGCTTCTCTGTGTTTCCTTCCTGCCCCCTGCCTTCCTCCCCCACTGCCACTGCTGTCTTCTCGTTCTGCCTCCACACCTCTCTAGTTGTCAGTGTCTCCCCGTTAGTTTCTGTCTCCCCCTCTCCTCCCTTGTTTTTCACATGCTTCTCCCTCCCTCCCTCCCTCCCTCTCTCTCCTCCCCACCTTTTCCACTCCTTGTCCCCAGCCATTCTCAGCTCCAGCCACCTCGTTTCCCTGTCCCTTTCTCTCCTGGAGCCTCCCTCTGGGGGCTCTGTCCTACCCTCACTTTGCCCTTTCCCCTCCCTGCTGTGTGTCTTGGCGCGTACCCGAGGCCCCATCTCCTCTGTCTCCCACACTCTGGGAAGCCCAGCTGGGACAACCAGGTTGGAGCCTCACTGGCAGCCCCTGGAAACCCAGAATGACAGGTCACCACCTCTCGCCCACCCAAAAAGGGTGCAGGAGAGGGCAGCGAGGTTGCGGGGCCTGTCTGTCCAGAAGGAAATGTCTGTGCTGTGGCCTGGTCACCCCCGCCCCCAGGACCTGCTGGGCTGCTGCCGCCCCAGGCCGGGGCTGAGACCGAGTAAACACAGCAAACACAGCCGCCGGCAGCCTGGGATATTTATACCGAGGCTGGGCGTGGGTCCAGTGCCCACCACAGCCCCTGCCCTGCCCTGCCTGCTGCCACAGCCAGCTCCGAGCCAGCGTGGCATCAGCTGGTAAGGGGACGCGCCGCAGAAACAGCCTGTGCTGGGTATGGAGGCCAACAGGCACTGGCTGCTCACGATGCTGGCCGCTTCATGGACGCACCCAGCACACAGTGCAGACCCAGGAGCCACACTCGCAGCTGCTTGCAAGACACACATCCACCCCTGTTGAGAATGTGAAATGCCCTCAATGGTGATGCACAACAGACGCACATAACTCCACACACTGCAGTCACCAGCCCACATGTGGGAACACAGAATGCAGACACCACCTCAGCACCTGCTCACAGCACCCACAGGCTGGGAACACCAGTCCCTGAGACGGACACACACAACCCAGAAGTACAGCCCTCCCTCACACACACATACACCAAGAACCACAGCAAGCATGCTGGACACACCACGTAGACACACAAACAAGCTCAGAATACCAGTGACACACACTGATCACAGTGCAACCCAGAAAACACTCACAATTCACCCACCTCATGTAGGAACGCACACAGCTGGGCGTGGTGGCTCACGCCTGTAGCCCCAGCACTTTGGAAGGCCGAGGTGGGTAGCTCACAAGGTCAGGAGTTCAAGACAGGCTGGCCAACATGGTGAAACCCCATCTCTACTAAAAATACAAAAATTAGCCGGGCGTGAAGGTGGGTGTCTGTAATCCCAGCTACTCGGGAAGCTGAGGCAGGAGAATCGTTTGAGCCCAGGAGGCAAAGGTTGCAGTGAGCCGAGATTGTGCCATTGCACTCCAGCCTGTGCAACAGAGCAAGACTCCATCACACACACACACACACACCTGGAAAAAACATTCTCACTGATTAACATGCAGAAAACACCCACATTTCAAGTCAGACTTACACTAAAAAATGTACAAATTTACACCCAGAAGAACAGTGAAGATGTTGAGAAAAGTATCAGACACACGATGTGCCCCAGATACATGGCCAACTGGCAGAATCAAACAGTGCCAGGGCATAAAACCCACAGAAAATACAACAGCTTGCCCAGCAGAAATACAAAACGCAGACGCACACTCCAGTAATGCAGCATAGCCACAAACACACGGAGCTAACGTGCTGGGGACACACACACAAACGAGGCTGTCCATAGGCCCCCAGAACACCCCATTTGAGATGCAACTCAAACCACAAAGCTCTCAGTCACACACACACAATAAGGTCCTAACACACAAATCCACATTGGAACCTCAAACACTCTGCGTGTCCAGAGAATGAGGAGGAAGGGGCTTTCTCTCGCCGCCCCCTGCCCACCACCTCCCGGCTCCCGTTCGCTGACCCGGGTCCCAGGCCTGTCTTGGGAGGGGGCAGGAAGGCCTGAGCTGGCCTCCCCCAGCGGCTTCCTGCCCCACGGGGGCCGGACAGGAAGCTGGGGCTCCAGCCGGAACCCAGGCTCCCCCCACGACTTCCCTCTGTGGCCCGGCTGCCTGCAGAGGCGGGGGTGGGGCGGGGACAGGGCGCGGGGCGCCCCGAACCCCCTGCCCTGCCCCTGTGGTTGGCCACAGGCAGAGGGCAGACTTGTTCCGACGGGGCCGAGCCACCCAGCGGGCTTGGGTGCCAGGGTGGCAGGGCAGGGGCAGCCCGCACGCGGCCGGGGAAGGTGCTGAGCCCACACTTTCCCCTCCCCGCCCTGCGGGGCTGTGCCAGCTCAGCCAGCAGCCCCGGGCAGGTGGGCGGGGTGTGTCACGAGGGCGGGGCAGACAGGCCGACCACACCGGGAATGCGCAGCCAGCACTTGTCCTCAGGCTGAGGCACAAGCTAGGGCTGGGCGTGTGAGGGCTGCGTCTGCCACCCTGGGGGTGTGTCTGCTCCGTCTGGGACCCTGGGTGTGACAGTGTATCTGGGCGTGACGGGGTCGCCTGCAGTCTGTGGGGCCCTGTGGGACTCCCCAGGCTGGAGCTGTGCGTGTGTGGCAGAGGGTGTGGGATGTCAGACTGAGTGGATAAGACCAACCTGCTGTCTGTGCAGTTGTGACGCGTCAAACCTCCGTGTGGGGTGTGTCTGGTGGGATTGTGACGAGTCCAACTATGGACAGGCACCCTGGGGCTGTGACTGTGACCCCGTGGGAGAGGAGGCAGCAGCTGGGGGATCCATTTCCTGTTGGAGCTGTGATGCTGCGATGTGTGTGTGCGTGCATGACACTGTCTGTTTGAATCAGTGTCTGGTGTGCGGTGGTTGCGACCATGACCCTATGGAATATATTTGTATTACTGTGTTGCGCCAGATCCCTGTTGAAGTCTCTGCTCGTGTTGTGTCCCAGTTGCTCGTGTTGTGCCCCAGTGAGGTTCCCAGGCTGGGCGGTGTTTATGCGATGGGCTGGCACTCTCTCTATTTGTATCTGTGTGTATGTGGGCTGCAGCTGCCACCAAATGACACAGCCCATGTGTTCTGGGCCCTGCAGGAGTCTCTGTGCTCACGGCAGCTCTGAGAGGTAAATGTTGGTGGGCACCATCCCCTTTTCCCGCCGTGTGAGTGTGTCTGTATGTGTACATGCGCCGCATCCTCCCAGGGCTGCAGCGACTACGGCCGTGTCACTGTGTCCTATGCTTGTTACTGCCTCTTGGGGCCAGGTCTCAGCGTCTCTATACCTGTCCACTTGTTGGCATGTCCTTGCATAGTGAACTCCTTCTGCTTCCCACTCTTCCCTCTGCCTCACCCCTGTGTGCTTCTTGACCTGGGACTGGAGGAGTCACCACATTTCTACCCCTAGGCTGAGCTGGGAGGGCCCCAAGACCCAGTGCTGCCAACAGCTCTCATGCCCACAGGCAAAGGAATCGCCGCAGTCACGCTGTCCTCCCTCCCAGGAGGAGAATCACTCGGCTTGGGGAAGTGAAACCTGGGAGAAACAGTGGAAACTGAGAGGCAGGAGAAAGAGGAAGCAGGAGAGAATTCAGGAGTGGGACCACAGCAGATGGGAAGGGATGGAGACAGCAGAGGGAGACCCACTGATGGCCGCTGATCCTTGACCTCCCAGGATCAAGTGATCCTCCCACCTTAGCCTCCAGAGTAGCTGGGACCACAAGTGTACATTTAAAAAAAATGTTTTGTGGCCAGGCACGGTGGCTCACACCTGTAATCCCAGCACTTTGGGAGGCCGAGGAGGGTGGATCATCTGAGATCAGGAGTTCAAGACCAGCCTGACCAACATGGTGAAACCCCATGTCTATTAAAAATACAAAAATTAGCTGGATGTGGTGGCACACGCCTGTAATCCCAGCTACTCGGGAGGCTGAGGCAGAAGAATCGGTTGAACCCGGGAGGCGGAGGTTGCAGTGAGCCAAGATCGTGCCATTGCACTCCAGCCTGGGCAACAAGAGCAAAATTTGATCTCAAAAAAAAAAAAAAAAAAAGTTTTGTAGAGATAGAGTCTCACTTTGTTACCCAGGCTGGTCTCAAATCCCTGGATTCAAGTAATCCTCCCATCTCAGCCTCCCAAAGTGCTAGGGTTACAGCCGTGAGCCACCCCGCCTGGCCTGAACTACTTTTATTGTCTTCCTCAGCATCCCCCACTAAAACAGGTTCCTGGTAGGCAGGAATTCCTCCCTTAACCTCTCTGGGCTTCAGTTTCCTCACCTTTTTTTATTTCTGAGATGGAGGAGCGCAGTGTGGAGATCTCAGCTCCTGCAACCTCCGCCTCCTAGGTTCAAGCGATTCTTCTGCCTCAGCCTCCCGAGTAGCGGGGATTACAGGAGTGCAGCACCACACCTGGTTAATTTTTGTGTTTTTAGTAGAGACAGGATTTCACCATGTTGGCCAGGCTGGTCTCGAACTCCTAACCTGGTGATCTGCCCACCTCAGCCTCCCAAAGCGCTGGGATTACAAGCGTGAGCCACCGTGCCTGACCTCACTTTTAAAATGGGTGTTATCGCTTCTCGGCCTTTTGGCTAAGATCAAGTGTAAAATGGGTGTTATCAGAGTCTCTGCATCTCAGTGTTGCTATGGTAGTTGAATGAGTTCATTAATATAAAGCACTTAAAACAGTGACCAAGGTGCTCAATAAATAGATCTAACTATTAGCAGAGATCAGTAGTGTTCCCCACTGGTCCCGTGTGCCTAGATGCGAGGCAAATGGTGCAGACAGGCAGGAGGCAGCGGACAGGGAGGGAGATGGGGTGGGAGTAGGGAAATGTCAGGAGGGAGACCCCAGTCAGGCGCCCAATGACACAGAGATCCGAAGTCCTCTCTCCACCTTTAATGGAGCCCCAGGTGGGCTTGGGGCACGGGTGTCCTTAAATACAGCCCCCATAGGCAAGGCAGTGGGGGCGGGGCGGGGCGGGGCGGGGCCGGGCCTGCCGGGGCGGGGCGGGGCGGGGCGGAGCCTCAGCTGCACTTGCAGGAGCGCACGATCATGTTGGACAACTGCTCCACCTTGGGCTTGCGGCCCACGTAGTACACGATGGGCAGCGGCTCCAGCGCCTGCGGCACACAGCACGGCGCCGCCGAGGCGCCCGGGTTATGCTGGTTGTACAGGGCCAGGACCTGCGGGCGGTGGACAGGGTCAGGGTCAGGGCTCAGGGCTGGCGGAGGGAGGAAGACGGCCCTCCACTCCCCACCCCCCCACCCCCAACTGCGCCAGCCTCTTCCACTTCATCTCTCCCCTCATGCCTGTCCGCATCTTCCCATCTCCAATTCGGTCTCTCTTATCTTCTTCCATCCTATCTTATTCTGTCTCTCCCACTTGTCTGATTTTCTTTCTTTTTTTTTGAGACAGAGTCTTGCACTGTTGCCTGGGCTGGAGTGCAGTGGCGCGATCTCTGCCTCAGCCTCCCGAGTAGCTGGGATTACAGGCATGCACCACCACACCCAGCTAACTTTTTGTATTTTTACTAGAGATGAGGTTTCACTGTGTTGGCCATGATGGTCTCGGACTCCTGACCTTGTGATCCACCCACCTCGGCCTCCCAAAGTGCTGGGATTACAGGCGTGAGCCACCGTGCCCAGCCCTGATTTTCTTTTTCGACAGGGTCTCTCTCTGCCACCCAGGCTGGAGTGCAGTGGCGTGATCACAGCTCACTGCAGCCTCAACCTCCTGGGCTCAAGCCTTCCTCTCACCTCAGCCTCTGGAGTAGCTTGGACCACAGGCAAAGCGCCACCACTCCTGGCTTTTTTTTTTCTTTTTCTTTCGGTAGAGATGGGCTCTAACTCTATTGCCCAGGCTGGTCTCGAACTCCTGGGCTCAAGTGATCCTCCTGCTTCAACATCCCAAGGTGCTGGTATTACTGGCGTGAGCCATGGCGCCCGCCCTGATTTTCTTTCTCAGTCTTTCCCTCAGGTTCACCTCTTGCGTTGTTGTGTATCTGTCTTTGTCTCTCCTTGCCCTAACTCTGTGTCTGTATCTGCAAGTGTCCGTCTGCCTCTCTCATTCTGTCTCTCCATTTCTCTCTGCATTTTTCCTTCTATCTCCGTCTCTCTTCCCCACTTCACCCCCATCCCTCTGTTACTTCAGCTCTGTGAGTCTTCATATCTCATGCCTCTCTCCCCATCTCTTTATGCATTCCCCTTCCCACCCCATCCCTCTCTCTTTCTCCCCATCCTGTCAACTCATCTCTCTGACTTTACTTCTCTTTCTCTCTCCTCTTCCTCCATCCTGGCTCCCCCCAGTGCATCTCCTACCCCCGTGGGCCAGACGTACCTTGCTGTACTGTGTGTCTAGGCTCCAAATGTAGGGGCAGGGCCCCAGGCAGAAGTTGGCGTGGTAGCCCTTGGGCTCATGGATCCACTTCCAGCCGAGGTCCTTGCGGAAGTCAATGTACAGCTGCCGCACGCAGCAGTTCTTCTCCGTGGAGCTGCAGGCAGGAGAGACAGTTGTCAGGGGCATGGAGGGGCTGCCACCACAGGAGCTGCATGCCCCTTGTCCCCAGGTGTGTGTGTCACCCTAGGTTGCCCCCCCAGCCCTGTCTCCATCTGGATCTCCCTTGCACCTCCTGTGATAATAACAGTAATAGTCATGATAATCACTAACACAGATGAAGCACTTCCTCTGGTCGAGTACTGTGCTAAGAGCACTGTAATAATTATCTCATGCAGCGGGCACAGTGGGTCACGCCTATAATCTCAGCACTTTGGGAGGCTTTCTCTGGGCTGAGCCGAGGGTCAGCTACGGGCGAAGAGCAACTGTCCCAAACTCCTGGTTCAATCCAGTTGAGGTTGTGGCCTTGCTTAGACCCCCCAAGAGATAGCCACCAATGGGAGCACAGCCCAGCCTTTTAGACCCCAACCTCCTGGTGGGTGGATTGCCTGAGGTCAGGAGTCCGAGACCAGTCTGGCCAACATGGTGAAACCCCATCTCTACTAAAAATACAAAAAAAATTTAGCCCGGTGTGGTGGCATGTGCCTGTAATCCCAGCTACTCGGGAGGCTGAGGCAGGGGAATTGCCTGAACTGTGGAGGTGGAGGTTGCAGTAAGCCAGGATCGCACCACCACACTCCAGCCTGCGAGCAAGACTCCGTCTCAAAATACATAAATAAATAAAATTTAAAAATAATACATTAATAAATAAAATAATTATCTCATGCAGTGCTTAAAACAAGCCTATAAGAAGTCAGACGACCATCCACCAGGAACTAAATAAATGATGGTATGCCCACACCCTGGAACATAAAAAATAACACAGCTCCATGTATACTGATCTACTCTATTTGTGTAACAAATGTTTATTGAATTACTACTGTGTGCCGGGCTGGGATCTACTGGAGATTGAGGGCAAATTAAACAGATAGAAATAGGCTAGGTGTGGTGGCTCCTGCCTTCAATCCCAGTACTTTGGGAGGTTGATGTGGGAGGATCGCTGGACCCAGGAGTTCGAGGTTGCAGTGAGCTATGGTCACAGCACTGCACTCCAGCCTGGACAGTAAAGCACAAGACCCTGTCTCTAAAAGAATTTTAAAAAATTTTTAGATTTAAAGAGACATTTGGGAGGAGTACCCAGAAAAAAAAATAAATAAATAAACAAAATAGAAATCTCTGCCCTCCAGGTTCATGCTATAGATTGTCATGTCACTCCTCTGCTCTGAACCTGGCTCCATCTCATGGCAAATGCCCAAGCCCTCACCATGTGCCACAAGGTACTACCGAATCTGGCTGATCTCCACTCCCTCTCTCTCATGCCTACTCCACTGAAGCCACACTCCTGTCTGTTCCTCAAACAGCCTCACCTCAGGGCCCTGCATCTGCTGTTCCCTCTGCTTGGCTTGCTAGTCCCACAGATAACCACTCCAGCTTGTTCCTTCAATTCATTTATTCTTTCTTTTCCTAATTTTTTTTTCAAGATGGTGTCTTGCTCTGTCACCCAGGCTGGAGTGCAGTGGTGTGATCTCGGCTCACTGCGACCTCTGCTTCCCAGGTTCAAGCAGTTCTCCTGCCTCAGCCTCCTGAGTAGCTCAGATTACAGGTGAGTGCCACCACACCTGGCTAATTTTTTTGTATTTTTAGTAGAGATGGGGTTTCATCATGTTGGCCAGGCTGGTCTTGAACTCCTGACCTTGTGATCCACCCACCTCAGCCTCCCAAAGTGCTGGGATTACAGACATGAGCCACCGTGCCCGGCCCATTTATTCTTTTTAGAGACTCGGGCTCAAGCGATGCGTACCTCGGCCTCTCAGAGTGGTGAGATTACTGGCGTGAGCCACCTTGCCTGGCCTCTTCAATTCATTTCAACCTTAGCTCAAATGTCCTTCACTCAGGGAGCCTTATCTCCTAAAGCAGTGCCTGGAATGCAGTAGGTACTCAATAGTATCAGTTACATGACTGACGATCAACTCCTCAGAGATACCTTTCTGAGCCATCCTTTCCAAAATATCCAAGTGACTGTTAGTTCCATTCAGTGCAATACAGTATTGCAATTATGCAAGAAAATATATAAATGTCTGCATTTGAAATGGGACAAAATCATCAGTGAAGCTTGATGAAAGTTTACAGACGTTCATTATCTTATCTTCATTTCTTTTGTATACATTTGAAATTTTCCATAGTAAAGCAATTTAAATCAGAATAGGAAAAATAAAAAAGAAAAAGTTGAGGGTGACTTTTTTTCTTTTTTTGAGACAGAGTCTCACTCTGTCACCCAGGCTGGAGTGCAGTGGTGCCATCTCAGCTCACTGTAGCCCCCGCTCATAGATTGGTGGGGCCAGCAGGGCACGGGGGTTCACACCTGTCATCCCAGCACTTTGGGAGGCTGAGGCAGGCAAACTTGAGGACTCTGTCTATACCAAAAATTCAAAAATTAGCTGGACATGGTGGCATGCGCCTGTAGTCCCAGGTACTCAGGAGGCTGAGGCAAGAGAATTGCTTGAACCTGACTTCAAGTGGCACCGGATACCTTGGAGGAAAGACAAAGCCTTTCCAAGAGCCACAGAAGCCTGAGAAGGGAGTCAGGAAACAGATCTCTGTGAGCTCAGCCTGGTCCCACCCAATTTGGTTGAACCTCAGTTTCCTCATCTGTGCAGAGGTAGGAGCTACCAGATCGAATAAGGTGTTAACCTGAGGGCCAAGGGGGCATCATGGACAGGCTTGGGGAGGGCTCTGAACACCTGAGATCATATGCACATGTGTGTATGTGCGTATGTGCGTATGTTTCTGGGGAAAAGGTTTCTGGCTTTCACTTTCTTACAGGAAGTTCTAAACACACAAAAGGGGATGAACTAGTGTCCAGAATCGTATCATCTTTTTGTTTCGTTTTGTTTTTTGAGATGGAGTTTCACTCTTGTTGCCCAGGCTGGAGTGCAGTGGCATGATCTCAGCTCACTGCAACCTCCACCCTCCCGGGTTCAAGCGATTCTCCTGCCTCAGCCTCCTGAGTAGCTGGAATTACAGGCATGTGCCACCACACCTGGCTAATTTTGTATTTTTTTTTTTAGTAGAGACGAGGTTTTTCCATGTTGATCAGAGTGGTCTCGAACTCCCAACCTCAGGTGATCCGCCTGCCTTGACCTCCCAAAGTGCTGGGGTTATAGGCATGAGCCACCATGCCCGGCCCAGAATCATCTTGAATTTCCAGTTAAATGCTCGCTGGGACGCTGAGGTCCTCGGATTTGAATGTCTGTGATACTTTTTTTTTTTTTTTTGAGACGGCGTTTCACTTTTGTTGCCCAGGCTAAAGTACAATGGCACGATCTTAGCTCACCACAACCTGCTCCTCCTGGGTTCAAGCAATTCTCCTGCCTCAGCCTCTCAAGTAGCTGGGACTACAGGCGTGTGCCACCACGCATGGCTAACTTTTTGTATTTTTAGTAGAGATGGGGTTTCACCGTGTTAGCCAGAATGGTCTAGATCTCCTGACTTTGTGATCTGCCCACCTCAGCCTCCCAAAGTGCTGGGATTACAGGCTACCTCACCCAGCTGTGATGCTGTTATCCAGGTCAGCAGCTCTCCACGTGAGCTCACAGGACCAGTGGCAGCATCACCTAGGGACTATGGGAAATGCAGAGTCTCAGGCAGCACCCCAGCAACTGAAATCAGAAACTGTGTGCGGGGCTGGGAACAACCGTCCATGCTGAACAAGCCCTCTAGGTGATCCTCTGACTCATTTTTTCAGGATACATTCAGGGCCTACCATGCACTGGGCCCTGGGATACCCACGGCCCTTGCCTTCGCAAAGCCTTTTCCATCCAGTCTCTGAAGACCTTGGCCGGGTGCAGTGGCTCACACCTGTAATCACAGAACTTCGGGAGGCCAAGACAGGTGAATTGCTTGAGCCCAAGAAGTTTGAGACCAACCTGGGGAGCATAATAAGACCCTGCCTCTACAAAAAATTGCCGGGCATGGTGGCTCATGCCTGTAATCCCAGCATTTGGGGAGGCCAAGGCGGGTGGATAACGAGGTCAGGAGATCGAGACCATCCAGGCCAACACGGCGAAATTCTGTCTCTACTAAAAATACAAAAATTAGCTGGGCGTGGTGGTGCACGCCTGTAATCCCAGCTACTTGGGAGGCTGAGGCAGGAGAATCACTTGAGCCCTGGAGACAGAGGTTGCAGTGAGCGAAGATCTCGCCATTGCACTCACTGCAGCCTGGGCAGAGCCAGACTCCATCTCAAAAAAAAAAAAAAAGAGCCAACAGAGACTGTTGAATCAAAGATCTTGGGACCCAGGGGAGCCCAAGAGGCCTCATATCCACCTTGGATGTTGGAGAAAGGGGTTAGGGAGGAGGTAGTGTGCAAGCTGCTTTAAGAACACATTTTCCTATGAAAGTTTCTTTTTTTCCAGTCTTTCTAAGGTTCAGTCAGGTATACTTTTTTTTTGAGACAGGGTCTTGCTCTGTCACCCAGGGGGAGTGCAGTGGTGCAACCTTGACTCACAGCAACCACCACCTTCCAACTTCAAGCAATTCTCCTGGCTCAGCCTCCTGAGTAACTGGGATTACGGGTGCGCACCACCACACCCAACTAAATTTTTTTGTATTTTTAGTGGGGATGGGGTTTCACCATGTTGGCCAGGAGAACTCCTGACCTCAAGTGATCCACCCGCCTCGGCCTCCCAAAGTGTTGGGACTACAGGTGTGAGCCACTGCACCCAGCTGGGAAGTTTCAGACACACAAAAACAGCTTCAACAAGGACCAACTCATGGCCAACTCCACTGCATCTCTACCCCATCCACTAACACTGTATTATCTCTTTTTTTTTTTTTTTTTTTTTTTTGAGACAGGGTCTCGCTCTGTCACGCAGGCTGGAGTGCAGTGGTGCAATCTTGGTTCACTGCTCACTGCAACCTCCCCGGTTCAAGCAGTTCTCCTGCCTCAGCCTCCCAAACAGTGGGGACTACAGGCACGCGCCACCACGCCCAGGTAATTTTTGTATTTTTAGTAGAGGCAGGGTTTCACCATGTTGTCCAGGCTGGTCCCAAACTCCTGACTTCAGGTGATCCACACACCTCAGCCTCCCAAAGTCCTGGGATTACAGGCATGAGCCACTGTGCTGGGCCGAAGTTTTGTATTTTCAGTACAGAGAGGATTTCACCATGTTGGCCAACCTGGTCTCGAACTCCTGACCTCAAGTGATCCGCCCGCCTCAGCCTCCTAAAGTGCTGGGATTATGAGCATGGGCCACCATGCCTGACCTCTCTTAGGGCTTTTTCAAAATCCACAGAATCACCTCTCTCTCTTTGTATATATATTCAGGGTTAACTATATATAGACTGACCCTTGAACAACATGGGCTTGAACTGCGTGGTCCACTTACAAAATACACCACTTACAAGCGAGTTTTTCTTCTGCCTCTGCCACCCCTGAGACAGCAAGACCAACCCTTCTTCTTCCTCCTCCTCCTCAGCCTACTCCACGTGAAGACCTTTGTGATAAGCCACTTCTGCTCAATGGGTGGAAAATATATTTCCTCTTCCTTATGATTGTCTTAAGTATGTTTTCTTTTCTCTACCTTATTTTAAAAATACAGGATATAGGCCAGGAGTGGTGGCTCACGCCTGTAATCCCAGCACTTTGGGAGGCCGAGGCGGTCAGATCACCTGAGGTCAGGAGTTCACGACCAGCCTGGCCAACATGGTGAAACCCCATCTCTACTAAAAATACAAAAATTAGCCAGGTGTGGTGGCATGTGCCTGTAATCCCAGCTGCTTAGGAGGCTGAGGCAGGAGAATCGCTTCAACATGGAAGGCAGAGGCTGCAGTGAGCCAAGCTTTTGCCATTGCACTCCAGACTGGGCGAAAAGAGTAAAAATCCTTATCAAAAAAAAAAAAAAAAAAAAAAAACCCACGAAAAATACAGGACATAGGCCAGGAGCAGTGGCTCATGCCTGTAATCCCAGCATTTTGGGAGGCTGAGGCTGGTGAAACCCTGTTGCTTAACATTTCCTCTGTTCCTGTCTTTCTAGAAAACTGTTGGAATCTACAGTCCTGATCAGGTTTGATTTTTTTTTTTTTTTCATAGACAGGGTCTTGCTCTGTCCTGAAGTGCAATGGCGTGATCCCAGCTCACTGCAGCCACAACCTCCTAGGCTTAAGCACTCCTGCCTCAGCCTCCCAAGTAGCTGGGACTACAGGCACACATGACCCAGCCCAGCTAGTTTTTTGGTATTTTTTGTGGCAAGACAGGTTTTACCATGTTGCACAGGCTGGTCTGGAACTCCTGAGCTCAAGTGATCTACCTGCCTTGGCCTCCCAAAGTGCTGGGATTACAGGCATGAGCCACTGCACCTGGCCTTCAGGTTTGATTTTTTGGCAAGACTTCCTAGGCAACATTGGGTCCATCCCTACGGAGGCTCACATGGCTGGCTGTCTCCTTTGTAATGTCAGCTGCTGTTGGCATTCAAGACCTCAGTTTGTTCCTTCACAGGGTTGCTGGGCTGATGGCGCTAAGATCTGGTGGTGAAGGAGTCTGGGAGCAGGGCTGATTTTCCAGCAGAGGAAAAGCAGGTGACAAAGCCCACGACACCACCTAACTATTTTAAGCAGGGGAGGAATGAGGTCAGATGATCACTCTAATTTTATAACATTCTAACTCTCCATTTCAGCTTTCTAGGAATCCAACATTTCAGCTTTCTCAGATTGTAGAATTAGTATTCCAGCATCTTACGATTCTAACATGCTGACAGCATTTTCAGCTTTCCAGGATTCCTACTTTCCAACCTTCCAGGATCTTGGCATTCCTGAATTCCAGTATGCCAGTACTGCATCCCAACCTTCCGCAGTTCTGAACCCATCACTCAAGAGGTTCAAGCTAACACTTTTCTTTCTTTCTTTTTTTTTTTTTTGAGATGGCACAATCTGGGCTCACTGAAACCTCTGCCTCCCAGGTTCAAGCGATCCTCCTACCTTAGCCTGAGTACCTGGGTAGCTGTAATTCCAGCTGAGTAGCTAAGATTACAGGTGCCCACCACCATGCCCGGCTAATTTCTGTATTTTTAATAGAGATGGGGTTTCACCATTGTTGGCCAGGCTGGTCTTGATCTCCTGACCTCAGGTGATCTCCCCACCTCGGCCTCCCAAAGTGCTGGGATTACAGGCGTGAGCCACCATGCCCAGCCTGCTGCCACTTTCTATTCATAAATTCCCAGCATTCTAAGAGTCTAACATTCCAGCACTTGAGTTACAGCATGCTGAGATACCAATATTCTGCGTTTCTCCAGCTCCAACATTTGCGGGTGTGAATATTTCAAAACAGAATTCTACCATTGTGAGCCCAATATTCAAGGATTCCAGTCTGCCAACACTGGTATCCACAATAGGCCAATGGTGTAGGAATTCCACATGGGCCATCTTCTCATTCTGCATTCCCAAATTCGAGGATCCCAATATTTCAGCTTTCCTTCAGTCCAACATTCTCCATTTCAGTAATTAACACCAAATTCTAGCATTCTAGAATCCCAGCATTCTAGACCCTCAACCTGCTAACGAGGTAGGGATTGAAGATGGTGACCTTCTAACTTTATTCCAGCATTCTCAGGATTCATCTTCCTAACATTCTGTGATTCCAGTACTCCAGCAAGAAAGCAACCTGATCCCAACATTACAAGACTCCCACTTATTTGTTTGTTTTTTGTTTTTTGAGACAGAGTCTCACTCTGTTGCACAGGCTGGAGTGTGGTGGCACGATCTTGGCTCACTGCAACCCCTGCCTCCCAGATTCAAGTGATTCCCCTGCCTCAGCCTCCCAAGTAACTGGGATTACAGGTGCCCGCCACCATGCCCGGCTAATTTCTGTATTTTTAGTAGAGACGGGGTTTCACCATGTTGTTCAGGCTGGTCTCAAACTCCCCACCTCAGGTGATCCGCCTGCCTCAGCCTCCCAAAGTGCTGGGATTACAGCCTCCCAAAGCCTAGCACAAGACTCCCAGTTCTTACACCCTAGACCCCATCCTCTAAGCCCTTCAAGCTTCAGCTTTAGCCCTCCCTTTAGGAGACAGATGCTCAGCTCCAGCACAGCATCAGCCAGGTGTCCAACCTGAAGCACCTGGTCAGCACGTGGCAGTCATGCCCCCCAGCCTAGAAGGCCTCCATCCAAGGCTACAAGGTTCACCTGAAGCAGTAGTTGGTGTCCAGGGCTCTGCGGTGCCGGGAGCTTTGCAGATGCTGGGCTCTCTCCAGCGGGGTGGCCATGAGAAGCAGGAAAGGCCGGTTCATGCCATGAATGGTGGCCAGGTCACCTCGGCGGCCAGTAGAGAACCCTGCTTTGGTGTGGGAGTCAGAGGATAGGGGACATATACAGATACTCTCAGAGAGACAGACAAATGGGGCGCGAGGCAGATGGGGACACACACACGCCCACAAATCACAGCTGGGCGTGGCCAGGGAAGCGGGTCTTACCGTTGATGTCCACTTGCAGTGTGTTATCTTGGCTGTCACAGGAGCAGTGGGCGCTAAGGCGAAAGCCTTCAATTTCCCCTGTAGCAGTGGGGAGAGGGAAGCCAGTCAGTGGGTGTAGCTCACCAGCCCCTGGAGGAAGAGGAAGGAAGGAGCAAACCCCAGGGGGTTCCTTCCTGCCTCCCCCGCCCACCCTGCTCTGCCCTCTCTGCAGCTCTCTTGCTCCCTTTCTCTCTTTTTTTTTTTTTTTTAAGACAAGGTCTTGCAGCCTCAACCTCCCAGGCCCAAGCAATCCTCCCACCTCAGCCTCCCAAGTAGCCAGGCGTATGCCACCATGTAAGACTAATTTTTTTTTTTTTTTTTGAGACAGTCTGGCTCTGTTGTCCAGGCTGGAGTGCAGTGGCACAATCTTGGCTCACTACAACCTCTGCCTCCCAGGTTCAAGTGATTCTCCTGCCTTGGCCTCCCAAGTAGCTGGGACTACAGGCATGTGCCACTACACTGGTTAATTTTGTATGTTTAGTAGAGACGGGGTTTCACCATGTTGGTCAGGCTGGTCTCGAATTCCTGACTTTAGGTGATCCACCTGCCTTGGCCCCTGCAAAGTGTGGGGATTACAGGCATGACCCACCGAGCCCGGCCATCCCTACTTTTTCAGGTGGCCAAACTACTACTTATCCTGTGAGTCTCCACACACTCACCCTCACCCAGTAAGCCCTCCTAGACTCCCCAGGTGGGTCCAGGTGCCTTCTCTGGGCTGCCAGCAGCACTTAGGCTGTCCCCTTCCTGGATGCCTCCCTGTCCCAGCGTTGGCCTCTCTACCCGTGCCTCCCTGTCCCATCTTTGATCATTCTAGGTCATTACTGCCTGGTAGGGCCTTGACAAGATCTCTTAGGTGTCCAGAAGTGACTATGGACCCCATGAGGGCAGAACTGAGGGCTGTCTTGGTCGCCGCTATGTCCCCCATGCCACCCAGCACAGGGCCAGGCGCACTGCAGGAACCTGTGGGCAATTATTGAATAAAAGCATAAATGAGAGGGAGGTGAGGGAGAAAGAGATGGGCATCATGGACCCTGCCAGGAACAGGACAGAGACAGTCAACTCCTGGACAGATCACATGAGTTAGGCTCTCCCTGGCCTCCAGGCCTTTGCACAGGCTGTTCCCTTTGCCTGGAATACTTTTTTTTTTTTTTTTTTTGAGATGGGATCTCACACTGTTGTGTAGGCTGGATTGCAGTAGTGCGATTACGGGTCACTGCAGCCTCGACCTCCCAGGCTTGAGTGATTCTCTACCTCAGTCTCCCAAGCAGCCAGGACTACAGGTGCGCACCAGCAGGCATGGCTAATTTTTATATTTTTGTAGAGAATGGGTTTTGCCGTGTTGCCCAGGCTGCTCTCAAACTTCTGATCTTCAGCGATCCATCCTCCTTGGCCTTCCAAAGTGCTGGGATTACAGGTGTGAGCCACCATGCCCAGCCCCAGAATACTCTCACAACTCTCCTTTTCCTGATCATTCTACTCATCCCTACAACAGCAGCTCAGGAGCCCCCTCCAGGAAGCCCTCTGTGATTGCAGGCTGGGTCAGGCACCTCCTTTGGGCTCTCCATCCCAGCCCCACCCACTCTGGGTCATCACTGCCTTACAAGTCTATTCCCCAGCTACCCACCGAATGGACCATGAGCTCTATGAGGGCAACGATGGGGCTGTTTTGGTCATTGCTGTGTTCTTGGCATCGCCCATCACAGGGCAAGGCAGAGAGATGCTCAGGAAATAGATTAGGCAGTCACTCAGGTTTCCGCGCCGCAGAGGGGAGCCAGGTCTCAGCCCCTTCACACCAGGACAGACGGGTCCTAGGCAAAGTGACCCCAGGACAAACAATGGGGTGGGCCCCATTGAGAAACGACACACAAGCGAGCCTCACCTCCATGGCTCAGCCACTGTCGCACAACTCCAGTGACATCAAAAGACAACCACTCTGTTGAGTCGCTAGGAGCCAGTAGCCGGTTGCTGAGGTATCGCCAGGAATTGTTGCTGTATTTCTAGAGGATGACAAAGGCGGGAGAGAGAGAGTGGTAGATGCTGCCACGCCCCCCACATATACTAACTGAACCCTTCATCCCATCTGCTCCCCCAGACTGGCTCCCAGATAGTTCCCAGGCACTACCTACCCTCTCGGACATCCACACTGTGTGACCCTGCAGCACCCATCCTCCCCCACAGCACCCGTGAGAGTTGAGATGGGGGCCAGGCGCAGTGGCTCACACCTGTAATCCCAGAATTTTGGGAGGTCGAGGCGAGCTGATTACAAGGTCAGGAGTTCGAGACCAGCCTGGCCAACATGGTGAAAACCCATCTCTACTAAAAATACAAAAATTAGCTGGGTATGGTGGCGCACACCTGTAGTCCTCACTATTTGGGAGGCTGAGGCAGGAGAATTGCTTGAGCCCAGAAGACAGAGGTTGCAGTGAGCCAAGATCGCACCACTGCATTCCAGCATGGGTGACAAGAGTGAGACTTCATCTCAAAATAATAATAATAAGTAAAATAAAATTCTGCTGCTAACATTCTGGGGTTTGCTGAGCATACGGCTCTGTAAATTTGACACCCTGAATTCTAAGTCAGTAACTTAGAAGTCATTTTGTAATTCAAGTGTTTGATAATATCCCAAGATTTCGACATTGAATGAGCCTGAGAAGCTTTAGAAGACTAATGTTCTATAAACCCAAGAGTCGGCCGGGCATGGTGGCTCATGCCTGTAATCCCAGTACTTGGGGAGGCCGAGGCGGGTGGATCACGAGGTCAGGAGATTGAGACCAGCCTGGCCAACATGGTGAAACCCCATCTCCACTAAAATACAAAAAATTAGCTGGGCGTGGTGGTGCACACGTCTAGTCCCAGCTGCTCGGGAAGCCAAGGCAGGGGAGTCGCTTGAACACAGGAGGCAGAGGTTGCAGTGAGCCAAGATCGTGCCACTGTGCTCCAGTCTGGTGACAGAGCAAGACTTTGTCTCAAACACACACACACACACACACTCCATCTCTACTAAAAATACAAAAATTAGCCCAGTGTGGTGGTACATTCCTGTAATCCCAGCTACTCAGGTGGCTGAGACAGGAGAATCACTTGAACCTGGGAGGTGGAGGTTGCAGTGACCTGAGATCGTGCCACTGCTCTACAACCTGGGCAACAGACCAAGACTCTGTCTCAAAAAAAAAAAAAAAAAAGAAATAAAAGAGTCCTAGGATTGCACAGTTTGTATTCCTCTATCCTTCAGGGACCATCTAGGCTGACCTTGTAGCCAGCAGCCCCACAGCCGCCCCGCTGGCCACAGCTCACGCTCTCTAGCCCTTGCCCCGACCTTCCCTCGGGCTCACGTCCTCACCTGGTACAGCTCCACGTGCTGCTCCGCTTTTAACTTGAGCCTCAGCAGACGCAGCTCTGCCCGGGAGAGCAACACGGGTTCAGGTACTGCTTCTCGGAGCTCTGATGTGTTGAAGAACATGTATATGCTGTGTGTGCTGTGCTTGAACTTGTCATAGATTTCTAGCAGGGAGAAATGCAGAGAGGCGATCAGGGGTTGGGCAGAGGTGAGGGGAGCTGGCGGTCCCAAGTCTAGGAGTTTTGGAGCTGACTGCTCTGGGGTGGAGTCAGTCTCATAGGGTTTGCCTCCTTTGAGAATCTAATGCCACCGCCCATCTGACCAGAGGTGGAGCTCAGGCGGTAATACTCACTTGTCCACCGCCGACCTCTTGCTGTGTGGCCCAGTTCCTAACAGGCCACAGGCTGGTACTGGTCCTCGGCCCGGGGACTGGGGACCCTTGCCTTAGAGGGCAAGGGCGGATGTAGGGGACCAGTACAAGAGGCTACTGTAATGGTCTAGGCAAGAGATGAAGGGGAATGGGCAGAGGAAATGGTGAGAAGTGCTCAAATTCTGGATCTGTATACTTTGTCTTAAAAAAACTGAGCTTTTGTTGCTAAGGCTGCAGTATAATGGCACGATCTTGGCTCACTGCAACCTCTGCCTCCCAGGTTCAAGAGATTCTCCTGCCTCAGCCTCCTGAGTAGCAGGAATTACAGGCACCTGCAACCATGCCCAGCTAATTTTTGTATTTGTAGTAGAGATGCGGTTTCACCATGTTGGCCAGGCTGGTCTTGAACTCCTGACCTCAAGTGATCTGCCTGCCTCAGCCTCCCAAAGTGCTGGGATTACAGGCGTGAGCCACGACACCCAAATGACTCTGATACTTTTTAGCTGTGTGACCTTTAGGGAGTGATTTCTCCCCCAGGTTTGTTTTCTCCTCTGTAAAATGGGTCTTAACCACACTCCTCTCTCAAGTAGCATCATCTTTCTCGACTAAGGCTGGCACCAAGGCGAACCACTCTGTTTGCTCAGGCCTTCCTGGGACTGAGAGCCCCAAATTGCAAGCATCCCTAAAATGCAGAGTAGATCAAGGGCACAGGTTTTGGAGTCAGATAGCACCTCCGCTGCCTCTCAGCTGTGTGACCTTGGGCAGTTCACACCCTCTTTCTGAATGTCAGTTTCCTGTTATTCTTTGAAAAACAGCAATAACGTTAAGGTCCCTGCATTCCCACCCAGACTCTCCTAATTGAAGCGCTGTGTAACCTTGGGCAAGTGAATTCCTCTCTCTGAACCAGGTGCTCATCTGTAAGACAAGACAGAGTGACTCTAGAACCCATTCCTGGAGTGTAGTGGAAAATTAGATAACCCAGGTGAAGCCGTGTGGCACCAAGTCTGCATACACTGCATACACTCCATCACTGGCCACTCAATCACGTGTTCAAGAATGCTGGCCAGGTGCAGGGGCTCACGCCTGTAATCACAGCACTTTGGGAGGCTGAGGCAGGTGGATTACTTAAGGTTGGCCAGGCTGAGTTTGAGACCAGCCTGGCCAACATGGTGAAACCCCATTTCTACTAAAAATACAAAAATTGGCCAGGCACGGTGGTGGGCGCCTGTAATCCCAGCTACTCGGGAGGCTGAGGCACGAGAATCACTTGAACCTGGGAGACGGATGTTGCAGTGACCCGAGATTGTGCCACTGCACTCCAACCTCGGGGACAGAGTGAGACTCCATTTCAAAGAATTAAAAAAAAAAAAAAAAAAATTAGCTGGGCTTGGTGCCGGGTACCTGTAGTCCCAGCTACTCAGGAGGCTGAGGCAGGAGAATCGTTTGAACCCGAGAGGCAGAGGTTATAGTATGCCAAGACAGCACCACTGCACTCCAGCCTGGCCAAGAGTAAGACTGTCTCAAAAACCAAACAAAAAGAAGCCGGGCATGGTGGCTTATGCCTGTAATCCCAGCACTTTGGGAGGCTGAGGCGGGTGGATTACCTGAGGTCGGGAGTTTGAGACCAGCCTGACCAACATGGAGAAACCCCGTCTTTAAAAAATAAATAAAAACAAAAAGCGCTATTTGCCAGATGCTATTTAAAGTACTTTACGAAGATGAAGACATTTAAACCTCATAATCTTATACTATTATTATACCCATTTAATGGAGAAACTGAGGCACAAAGATTAAGTAATTTGCCCCAAGGCGACATAGCTAGGCAGCTGCAGACCGGGATTCGAACTCAAGCTATCTGGTTCCAGAGACTGTGCCTTTTTTCACCCCCTGCCAGAGACAGGGTCTCAGTCTGTCCCCAGGCTGAAGTACAGTAGCACAACCATGGCTCACTGCAGGCTGGAATTCCTCCTGCCTCAGCCTCCCAATATGTTGAGAGGTTAGAGACTGGGCTCTTAACCCCTAAGTGATTCTTATACTTCTTTTTATTAGTTTTCCACCCTTAACTCCCTTCCCCAGCTGGTTAGGGAAAGTGAAGTTCATTCTGGGTAGAAATGGCTGCAGTGGGGAGAAAAGGAATTAGGGTGTTTTCTTCTTCTTCTTCTTCTTTTTTTTTTTTTTTTTTTTGAGATGGAGTCACTCTGTGGCCCAGGCTGGAGTGCAGTGGCGTGATCTGGGCTCACTGCAACCTCCCCCTCCCAGTTCAAGCAATTCTCCTGTCTCAGCCTCCCGAGTAGCTGGGACTACAGGTGCCTGCCACCCTGCCCAGCTAATTTTTGTATTTTTTGTAGAGATGGGTTTCACCAAGTTGGCCAGGCTGGTCTTGAACTCCTGACCTCAGGTGATCCACTGGCCTTGGTCTCCTAAAGTGCTGGGATTACAGGCGTGAGCCACTGCACCCAGCCAAGGTGTTTTCTAGTTTAGGAAAAGTCTGGGGTTGGGATTGAGGTAGCAAGCCATGAACCCCTGGATCAACTGCTGCCAGCCTCCTATGGTGGGGCCGTGAAAATAGTGAGAAAAGAGCCTGGTGAGAAAGGCAGAGGAAACCCCTTCCTAGGGCCCCCTTCCCGCCTCCTCCTCCTCCCCAGTCTCCCTCCCCACCCAGCCCCAGTAAGCCCTATTCTTGGCCCAGAGGTTACTCAGCAAACCCTAAAGGAAAGGCAGAGCCTTGGCTGGGGAAGACAGATAGGGAAGGAGAGAGAGAGGAGGGGCAGCAAGGGTTGGAGGTGCTGCAGAGAGGGAGAGGTGGGGACATGGCAGCGACAGAGGAAAGAGGAGAGGACCGTCGAGAAAAATTGAAAGGGAGAGAGTTGGAGAGACAAAACCCAGGAGACCCAGGTGTGGACAGAGAGACTAATGGAGACGAAATGGGGAGACACGTGGGGAGAAGAGACACATAGGCATTTGTGGGGGAGAACAGGATTGGAGGGGTCAGTGTTAAAGGAACCTCTACAACGAAGATGAAGCGAAGAGAAGGCGAGACTAAAACGTGAGTGCGGAGTGGGCGTCACTGGGCTTGGAGCAGTAAACTGGCGCAGGAATGGGCCGGGGACCCGCAAACCGACACCGCCCAAGAGTCAGTGAACCTGAGGGACCTTCCCCCAGGCTCTGAACCACGCGGGACGCCCGGGTCCTCGCGTGGGTGCCGACGGGGCCGTCTCAGCGGGAGGCCCGCCCGTAGCTGGGGTGAGGAGGGCAGGAGGCGCCACAGCCAGGAGGGCGGGGACCAGACCTGCCCCGTCTCGCCCCGGGCTCCGCGCGCGATCCCCGCCCCCACCGGGGGCACGGGAAGGAAGGGGAAGGGAGGAGGGTGAGGCGGCCGGACGCTGGGGTTTCCCCAGCCACCCCGAGAGGAACTGACTCTGGGGTCCAGACTGCCGGCATTTAGCGCAGCGGGGTCCTCTTGCCCTTTGGTGGAAGCGCAGGCTCCTCCCCCCGCGCGTGGCACCCACGTGGGGCTTTCTCACCCCTCCCAGCTTGGTTTTCTCACCGCGGTCTTGTAACTCACCCCCAACCCAGCACTTCCCCAGCCGCTGGGCTCTACTGAGCCCATTCCCCTCCATCCCGCGGCGAGCTGGGGGCTCGCTGTTCGCAGCGTAGATGGCGCTGGGTATTCTCTCCTCTGTCCCGCTCACACCACCTTTCCCACGCTTGTCTCCCCTCATGGGAAGGTAAAGCCCTTCCCATGGCCCAGAATTCTAGGTCTCCTGAGAGCTCGATTCCTCCGCTGGGCTCCCCGCTCTGTCCCTCATGTCCCAGTGGGAAACACCGAGGACACCTCCGAATCCCGGGCGCCCTCCCGGGTCTCCGCTCCTCTCCCGCTAGCCTCCTCCTTCCAATAACCTCCTCTTCCTTTCTCTCCACATTTATCACACCAACCTCTGTCTCTTTTTCTACGACTCTCCCCCAGCCCCGCATCCCGCGTGTTCTTCGCATCCTCTGGAAGGGGGTCCGCTGTCACTTGCCTGGCACCCCCTGGGGTGGCGTTCATCTAGCTTTTCTGTCCTTGAATCTTTCCACCTCAGGACCCCCGCGCTCCGGGTCAACTTTGCCCAGTGCTTCTCCTTTCCTAAATACTGGCGTTTTCGCTTCACCCACACCAGTCTCCCCACTCTGCAGCTCCCACCCCACGACCCCCTCATTCAACACGTCCTGGAAGAGGGAGCCTTCTACTACCCTCTCCCTATTACTTCTCTCCCTCTAGGGGACTGCCCCCGTGACCCCGCATGTTCCTGTCGCCCTCTAGAAGCGGTCCACTTCGCTATCTCCTTCTCTCCAAGACCAGGCACCTGGGGGGTAGGGGGCTCAGTGCCGTCCTCTTTCGACACCCCCCTCCCAGCATCCCACGTTCCCTGTTCCTCCAGCCAGTTTCCTCGTCCAGTCACTTCCTCCCCGTGGCCCCAGCACTCCGGCGCCCCCTGGGGGTCCCCCTCCTGACTCCCCTGCCCCTCTGAGCTCACCGTGGTGGGTTTCCACCATGAGCACGCGGGTGACCTCCTTGGCGTAGTAGTCGGCCTCCGGCTCGGGCTCCGGCTCGGCGCTCTCCCCGGCCACCCGGTCGCGGGTGCTGTTGTACAGGGCGAGCACGGCCTCGGGCAGCGGGCCCGGCGGCACCTCCCCCTGGTTCGGGGGGCTGGCGAGCCGCAGCTTGGACAGGATCTGGCCGCGGATGGCCTCGATGCGCTTCCGCTTCACCAGCTCCATGTCGATGGTCTTGCAGGTGGATAGTCCCGCGGCCGGCCTGCCGAGCGTCAGCACCAGTAGCCACAGCAGCGGCAGCAGTAGCGGCAGCAGCCGCAGCCCGGAGGGCGGCATGGGGGAGGCGGCGCCCCCCGGCACTGTCGAGAGCGCGAACAGGGCTGATGCGGTGGGGCCCCTGCAGGGGCTGGGGGTCTCCCGGGAAAAGGCGGGAGGGCCTCGAGGGAAAGTTGAGGTCCTCAGGGTGCAGTGGTGGAGGGGAGGCTCTGACCGGGGTGTCTCAGTATCCTACGGAAATAGCCTAGATGGGCGAGATCTGGTACCAGAAGGTGGGTGGTCTTGAATAGGGGACCTGTGGCAGGTCGGAGAGAGATCCGTCTCCTGGAGGAGAAAGGGTCTAGGATGCGCGGGGACTCGGGAGACAGGCCGGAGATGAATGCAGCGTGCAGGGGGGTGCGCCCGAGGTCTGGGGAAAAGTCTTTGCGGGAGGCCGGATCGGCGACTCCCGGGGGCTGGTCCGGAATGGGGGCGCCTGAGGGGCGCCGTGTAGGGGGCAGGGAGGGAGCAAGCGTCCCCGGCGGTGAGGGTAGGCGGTCTGGGATCCCCAAGTCCTGTCTCCTCGCGGGGTAGCGTCGTCGCGCCAAGAGGTCCCCGCGCCTCCGGCTCCCAGCGGCAACGGAAAAGTCTCAAAAGTTTTTTTCCTCTTCTCCCGACCAGCTCGTCCCTCCTCCCGCTCCTCCTCCCCCACCTCCCCGCAGTGGCGGGGGCGGCTGCGGCGGCGGCTGGTCTCAGACTCTGGGGCCTCTGGCTGCTCCTCGGCGACTCCTTCCTCCGCTGCGGGCCGAGGCCGGCCCCGCGGGCGGCTCAGAGCCGGGGGGTGCCCCGGACGGGGCGTCCCCCCTGCCCCCCGGCCGGGGCCCTCGCTGTCTGGCTGATCCGCGGAGGGAGTTGGGAGGGAGATGGCCCAGGGCGCGAAGGGCGGCGGCGGCGGGGACCCGCTGGGTCGACGGGGGGTTTTGAAGCCGCCCCGGCCCCACCCAGGAAGCTCACGGGGCGGGAGCGGGGGCGGCTCCCAGGGGGAGGGCATGGGGGGGCTGGGCCACCGTCCTCATCTCGCGTGGGCGGGCTCCGAGGGGGGTCCCTTCAGCCCTGGGGGAAAGGGGGCGGGCACCCCGGCTCCGCCCCACAAACAGGGTGCTGCCTCCTGGCGGCCAAGCGCCACCAAAGCGGGTGATCCAGATGCGCTGTGGCTTTGCGGGGCGGTGTGGGTCACCAGAGAAAGAGGACCACGCGCAGAAGGCTTAATCCGGGGGAGGACACACAGGGGAGCCGACCAGGGGAGGGCGACCCAGAATGGGAAGAGTGTGAGGCTTGGGCACAGGGTGGGGAAGAGGGTCTGTCAAGGTTGGGGCCTGGGGAGGGTGTCAGTGGGAGGAGGAAGCTCAGGACATCAGAGAAATGGAGGAGTCAGGAGGCAGACACCTGTAAGAATTGTTCTCTCCTTTACTGAGCACCTCCCTTGGGCCAAGCAGCCTCTTGACCCGACACCCTGCGACCCCACACATTTACTGTCCCCAATTTACAGATACAGAAACTGGGCCCAGAGTGACCCAGAGGTCCTCGCAAGGACAGAAGCGGTGCCATGCCTTAGCTGGGGTCAGCTCTGACGGTCTCCAGAGTCCATGCTCTTGACCCCTGTGCCATCTTGCCCCTCACGGGGTATCCAGGGGTGCAGGCGGTGGCGGCGTTGAAAGCAGGGTCCCTCAGCACTCAACGCCGTAGCGGTCGAAGTGGCGCAGCAGCAGGCTGATCTCCAGGTGCACGGTGCCACCAGCAGCTGTGTGCAGGCGATAGCGGTCGGCACCACTGTAGATGGTGTCCCCATGCAGCAGCTGCGGCCCCCCACCCACGAAAGCCCGTGCCAGCTGCTCCCGCCAACTGCCCAGGGGCCGCCATGTGGGGCAGGCCAGCTGGTGAGTGCCTGGGCTGCTAGGCACATGGCAAAATCCATAGCCTGCAAGCTGGCAGCGGCCAAAGCTGTCTTGGGACCACACCTGGAAATGGAGCCGGGGCCAGCCTGTAGGAAAGGAGGGAGAGGGGGAAGAAGGGATGGGTGGGGACCAGCCTCCTGCTCCTGATTCCCTCCTCCTTGATGCTCACTGGGCATCCCAGGCCCAGTCCCTTCCTCTCTGGGTTTCTGTTCTAGGGTTTCCAACCCAGCCTCCTTTCTAGGCTCCCACCTTCTCATCTACCCTCACACAACAGCCAAACAGATCTTTCCAAATCGATGTTACTCCCCCTGCTCAAGATCCTTCCATAGCTCCCCAGTGCCCTTGGTATAAAGCCCAACCTCCTCAACATTCAAGGCCCTTCTCATCAGGCCTCTGTTGACTTTCCTCTCTGTGGTCGCCTCCTTCATGACCTCATGTTAGGGCAGCCCATTGCTCCTCCAGTCCCCAGGTCACCATGGTGGGCCTTGTCAGGGACGCCTCCTGCCTTCCCTCCCCAAGTCCCTGCCCTGTTCTCTTTAGGCCCAGGGACTTGCCTTCTTTCTTGCCTTTCTCTCTCTCTCTTTTTTTTTTTTTTTTTTTTTTTTTTAGTAGATAAGGGGTTTCTCCATGTTGGTCAGGCTGGTCTCAATCTCTTGACCTCATGGTCTGCCCGCCTTGGCCTCCCAAAGTGCTGGGATTACAGGCATGAGCTACCACTCCCCGCCTCAGGAAGCATCTTTCTCTCCTTCCATAGCTCTGCCCATGTCCTCAGAACACAGTTCAGCTCCTCAGTCCAGTAGTCAAAGCCCTTGGAGATCCAGCCCCCATCTCAGGTCATGCTGAGCCCCTTCCCCTGTGCTAGGCCCTGTTCTAGCTAGTGGGGGACATGAAAGGCATGAACATGGACTGCAGACAAAAATTCCTGCCCCTGTGAAGCTGATATCCTAGACAACCAATGTAGTAAATAAGCAAATTATAGGGGTAGATCAGATGGTGGTAATTGCTGTGGAGAAAAACAGAGTTGGTTAGGGCGAGGGTGGGGATACCACTTTAGCAAGGAGGGGATCAAGGAAGCTTCCCTAAGAAGGTGACGTTTGAGCAAATGCTAAAAGGAAGGAAGGGATGCAGGCCAGGCGTGGTGGCTCACGCTTGTAATCCCAGCACTTTGGGAGACTGAGGCAGGTGGATCATGAGGTCAGGAGTTCAAGACCAGCCTGACCAACATGACGAAACCCTGTCTCTACTAAAAATACAAAAATCAGCCAGACGTGGTGGTGCGCGCCTGTAGTCTCAGCTACTCCGGAGGCTGAGGCCGGGGAGTCGCTTGAACCTGAGGGGCGGAGGTTGCAGTGAGCTGAGATCGCACCACTGCCCTCCAGCCTGGGCAAGACTCCATCTCAAAAGAAAAAAAAAAAAAGGAAGGAAGGGAGTGGGCCATGTGGATGTCTAGAGGAAGAGTGCTCCCAGCCAGAGGCAACAGCTAGTGCCAGGGCCCTGAAGGGCGAGTGTCTGCTGGGGATGGTATGGCTGGCGCCCCGATGGAATGCACTTGGTGGGGATAGCACAGCCAGAGCAGAGTGAGGTGGGGAGAAGGGAAGGAGGTGCCAGCCAGGTTGTGCAGAGCCTTGGGATGCATGGTAAGACTTTGGCTTTTTCTTCTTTTTAAATTTTATGTATTTATTTTTTATTGAGACAGGGTTTCACCATGTTGCACAGGCTGGTCTCAAACTCCTGACCTCTGGTGATCCACCCGCCTCAGCCTCCCAAAATGCTGGAACTAAAGGCATGAGCCGCCACACTCAGCCAACTTTGGCTTTTACCCTAAGTGAAAGGGGGACCAGTTGAGGGTCTCAGCAGAGATGGGACCTGACTTAGGTGTTCACAGGGTCCCAGCTGCATGTGGGGTACAGACGAGCGGGGCTGGGGAAGAGGGCCCCAGAGACAAGGTTGCTGTCATAGCCCAGGTGAGAGATGAACTTGGACAGATCAAGGTGCAGGGCGAGAAAGAGGTGAGAAGTGGGATGTAGGATGTATTTCAAAAGTAAAGGCAGTAAGATTTCCTGATGGAGGCTTGGGTCAAGAGAAAGCAAGGCTGGTGCCACCACTGGGGGAGTGGGGTCCCCAAGAGCTGAAAGGTTAGAGCTGCCCACCTCACCCACACAGCACCCAGAAAGATTTTTTTTCCCCCAGCTCCAGCTTAAAGGACAGAAAGATCATTTAAGTGAAATCTCGGGCCAGGTGCAGTGGCTCACACCTGTAATCCCAGCACTTTGGGAGGCTGAGGTGGGTGGATCATGAGGTCAAGAATTCGAGACCAGCCTGGCCAACATAGTGAAACCTCAACTCTATAAATAAATAAATAAATAAATAATCTTTTAAAAAGGTGAAATCTCAGCCAGGCCCAGTGGCTCACGGCTATAATCCCAGCACTTCGGAAGGCCAAGGCAGGCAGATCACCTGAGGTCAGGAGTTCGAGACCAGCCTGACCACCATGGTGAAACTCCGTATCTACTAAAAAAAAAAATATGCAAAAATTAGCCAGGTGGCACGCAGCTGTAGTCCCAGCTATGCAGGAGGCTGAGGCAGGAGAATCACTTCAACCCAGGAGGCGGAGGTTGCAGTGAGCTGAGATCTTGCCACTGCACTCACACTGGGCAACAGAGCGAGACTCTGTCTCAAAAAAATAAAAAAAGAAAGAAAGTGAAATCTCACTTGTCCATCACCTGCTCTGGCTCCCAAGTGCCTTCAGGAGATGACTTCAGCTCCTCAGCTTGGCATTCAAGGCCCTGCATGGCCTGTCCCCTGCTACCTTTCCCCGTGCTGTCCTGCTCTCCCTTGGTCCACTGGATGCCCTTGGCATACTCTCTCCTTTGAGCCTTCCACACACAGCTCTCTCTGCCTAGAACCTTCTTCTATCTGCCTTATTAGCTCTAACAGCCCTTCACAGCAAAGCTCAGAAGCCCCCTCCTCCAGGAAGCCCTCTCTGACCTCCCTTACAGAGTCAGGCACCTCCTCTGGGCTCCCACAGCCTCTCCAAATCACCCATCTTAGTCCTGTACACTCTGGCATACCACTGTCTGGAGAGAGGTTTGTCCCCCTCTATGGGATGGTAAGCCCTGTGAGGACAGGGCTGGAGGGTGCTGTCTTGATCCCCAATGTCGCTCTGGCATCACCCAACGCAGGCTGGACACAGGGCAGGCACCAGGTAATCATCCTTTTTTTTTTTTTTTTTTTTGAGACAGAGTCTTGCTCTGTTACCCAGGCTGTAGTGCAGTGGTGTGATCTCGGGTCACTACAACCTCTGCCTCCCAGGTTGAAGCAATTCTCCTGCCTCAGCCTCCCAAGTAGCTGGCATTACAGGCACGCGTCACCACGCCTGGCTAATTTTTATATTTTTAGTAGAGATGGGGTTTCACCATGTTGGCCAGGATGGTCTCGATCTGTTGGCCTTGTGATCCACCCGCCTCAGCCTCCTTAAAATGCTGGGTTTACAGGCGTGAGCCACCGCACCCGGCCTAAACATTCTTTAAATTGGTGAAATATATGGCACATTTACCTAGGCTATTTCTCTGAATCAACTTGTCTTCAGGAACCCACATTTTCTACCAGAAAGGTTTTCTGGGCTGGGCACAGTGGCTCACGCCTGTAATCCCAGCACGTTGGGAGGCCGAGGTGGGCGGATCACGAGGGCAGGAGTTCAAGACCAGCCTGACCAACATGGTGAAACGTCTCTACTAAAAATACAAAAATGAGCCAGGCATGGTAGTGCATACCTGTAATCCCAGCTACTCAGGAGGCTGAGGCAGGAGAATCGCTTGAACCCAGAAGGTGGAGGTTGCAGTGAGCCAAGATCACACCATTGCACTCCAGCCTGGGAAACAAGAGCGAAACTCTTGTCTCCAAAAAAAAAAAACAGAAAGGTTTTCTGATGCAGCTCCTCCCCCAAGTACTCATTTCCCCTTTGAGCAGCACTCTACTTTCAAGCTGAAGATTCCTTCCTAGAGAACCAGCCCTTGCCTCTCTCAGACCCTGCCTCCCGGCTTCCTCTGTATTGGAGACTCTTGGTTCCTCTCTTTATTCCCATCCTGACCCCCACCTTCCCATCTCCCCCTCCAACCTGGCCTCAACCCTAATCCTACAAACTTGGGATCTACTATTGAGCAGGCCTGGGAAAGCCTTAGCTCAGCCTCTCCAGGGCCAGACTTAGCTGCCATGTGGTATGTGGAGCAGGGACAGGTCTTGGTGTTCCCAGCCCCAGGGGCTTCAGATGCTACTGGCCCCCTCCCCTCAGCCTGGCCTCGGGCCCAGGGGTAGTACCCACCTTGAAGACCTTTGGTGGCGAAGTGCAGATCGATGGGATGGGACCAGTAGGCCATGTCCCCTATCTGGGGGGTGTCCACCTGCGTCTGGCCCTCCCGCACACCTGACAGGAGCTTCCACGCCGCCCCTGCAATGAAAGCAGGACATAGAGGGGTGGGAGGCAGCCACTGGGAAGGAGATGCTGCTGTGGCTACAGGACTGTGTTTCTCTGTGGCATCTGCTGGTGGGGGTTACGAAGCGTGGACTCTGGAGCCAAATGTCTGGGTTCAAATCCTGGCATTACTTCTTCCTGCCTGTGCAACCTTAGGCAAGTTACCTTTCTCTGCCTGTCTTCCCATCTGTAAAATGGGTGAGTAATAATGCATTCTTCATTGTCTTCATTTGTTTTCTTTTTAATTAATTAATTTATTTATTTATTTATTTTTAGAGACAGGGTTTCACCATGTTGGCCAGGCTGGTCTCAAACTCCTGACCTCAGGTAATCCGTCCACCTCGGCCTCCCAAAGTGCTGGGATTACAGGCGTGAGCCACCTTGCCCGGCCTGTTTTTTTTTTTTTTTTTTGAGGCAGAATCTCGCTTTGTCGCCAGGCTGGAGTGCAGTGGCACAACCTCGGCTCACTGCAGCCTCCACCTCCTGGGTTCAAGTGATTCTCCTGCCTCAGCCTCCTGAGTAGCTGGGACTACAGGCACATGCCACACACCCAGCTAATTTTTGCATTTTTAGTAGAGATGGCGTTTCACCATGTTGGCCAGAATGGTCTCGATCTCCTGACCTTGTTTCGCCCGCCTTGGCCTCCCAAAGTGCTGGGATTACAGGCGTGAGCCACCGTGCCTGGCCTGTTTTCTGTTACTCTTAACATAATATCCAAAACTGGGTAATTTATAAAGAAAAGGAATTTCTGTCTCACAGTTATGGGAGACTGACCGAGGTGGAGGGGTCCCATCTGGTAAGAGCCTTCTTGCTGGGGGGACTCTTTGAAGATTCCCAAGGCTAGTGTGCCAACATGCCACTCAGGTTTCTCTTTCTCATTTTATACAAAGCCACCAGTTCCTCTCCCATGATAACCCACTAATCCATTAACCCATTAATCCACGAATAGATTAATCCATTCATGGGGTTTCTGAAGGGATTAATCACCTCTTAAAGGCCCTACCTCTTAATACTGTCACATTGGGGATTAAGTTTCAACATGAGTTTTGGAGGGAACACACATTCAAACCACAACACTCACAGTTTGGTGAGATGATTAAGTGAGTTAATATAAAGCCCTTGGAATAATGCAAGGGGCACAGTGAGTGTGGGATAAGTCTCCAATATCATCTTACTACTATTCTCACCCCACATTTACAAGCCTAGTCCAAGGATTAAGATGGGGCCAAGGGTACCCACCAGAAGCACATCCTAAAAGACATGTAACAATTGAGATCCTACTAAGGGGTGATGATAGCTAAAATGCACTGAGTGGCCAGGCGTGCTGGCTCACACCTGTGATCTCAGCACTTTAGGAACCTGAGGCAGGCGGACCATGAGGTCAGGAGTTTGAAACCAGCCTGATCAACACTGTGAAACCCCATCTCTGCTAAAAATACAAAATTAGCTGGGTCTGGCGGCACATGCCTGTAATCCCAGCTACTCAGGAGGCTGAGGCAGGAGAATCGCTTGAATCCGGGAGGCGGAGGTTGCAGTGAGCTGAGATCATGCCATTGCACTCCAGCCTGGGCAACAGAGTAAAACTACGTCTCAAAAAAAAAAAAAAGAAAGAAAAGAAAGAAAGAAAGAAAAATGCACCAAATACTTACTAAATCCCAGATGCTATGCTAAGCACTTTAGGCAATGCATTCATTTAATCTACCCTATAGGATTCTTAATCCCCTTCTCACCCCTCAGTTTACAGACTCTCCACCATGGCCTACATGGCCTGGCTCTTGCTCCCCTCCCTGAGTTCATCTCCCTTCACTGTACCCCTCCCTCATCACTTCTGGCCTCACTGGTCCCACTTCTGTCTCCCCACCTCAGGGCCTTTGCACTGGCTGTTCCCTCTGCCTAGAAAGCTCTGCTCCTGGGTGTTCCCATCCCTAGCTTGTTTTCATCCTTCAGGGCTCAGCTCACATACCACTTCCATGGAGGGAAGTCCTTCTTCTCCAAACGCAAGTCCCTGTCACACATTCATCCTAGCACTTACCACTGTCTGTAATCACAGTGCTCCTTTTTTTTTTTGAGAGAGAGTCTCGCCCTGTCTTGAACTCCTGACCTCATGATCCACCCGCCTCGGCCTCCCAAAGTGCTGGGATTACAGCCATAAGCCACTGTGCCTGGCCTTTTTTTTTTTTTTTTTAATTTGGAGACAAAGTCTCCCTCTGTCACCCAGCCTGAGTGTAGTGGCACAATCACAGCTCACACAGCCTCGACTTCCCAGGCTCAAGCAATCCTCCCACCTCAACCTCCCGAGTAGTTGGGACTACAGGAATGCACCATCATGCCCTGCTACTTTTTTATTTTTTGTGGAGACAGGGGTCTCACTATGTTGCCCAGGCTAGTCTCAAACTCCTGAGCTAAACCGATCCTTCTAACTCAGCCTCCCAAAGTGCCAGGATGGGGTGAGTCACCATGCACAACTGCACTCGTTTCTTTTATTTATTTATTTTTGAGACAGAGTCTTGCTCCATCACCCAGGCTGGAGTGCAGTGCCACGATCTTGGCTCACTGCAACCTCTGCTTTCCAGGTGCAAGCGATTCTCCTGCCTCAGCCTCCTGAGTAGCTGAGATTACAGGCACCTGCCACCATGACCAGCTAATTATTTTGTATTTTTAGTAGAGAAGGGGTTTTATATTGGCAGGGCTGGTCTTGAACTCCTGACCTCAAGTGATCCACCCACTTCGACCTCCCCTAGGCCAAGGTTGCATTAACAAGCAATAACTGGTTTTGAACCCAGGCAGTCTATGCTCTTAACCTTAACCCTGTGCTGCTTCTTAGCTGTTATCGGCTTCACTTTCAGACAAGGAAACAACTGAGGCTAAAAGAGGTTAAGTCCAAAGGTCTCCAAGTAATAGGTGGGGAGTCAGTATTTAAAATCAGATCTGGCAGCCCATGGCCCTAACCATTACACTATACTGTGACTCTACAGGCCCTCAGTTGGGGAAGCATGAAAAAAACGACTTTCCTGGGGCAGGATGACTCAGTAATCCCAGCACTTTGGGAGGCGGAGGTGGGTGGATTGCTTGAGCCCAGGAGTTCAAGACCAGCCTGGGCAACATAGCCAGACTCTGTCTGTACAAAAAATAAAAAAATTAGCCACACTTGGTGGTGCATGCCTGTAGTCCCAGCTTCTCAGGAGGCTGAGGTGGGAGGATCACTAGAGCCCGAGAATTGGAAGCTGCAGTGAGCTATGATCACACCACCTTCCTCCAGCCTGGGCGACAGAAAAAGAGTCTGTCTGTCCCCCGCCTCCAAAAAAATACAGGAGCTTGCGACTCAGGTGGACAGGGTGTGGACTGGGAGTAGAGTACTCAGAGCTGGTGGAAGATGCGGTTAAGGGGTCGAGGAAGGAGCGTGCAGCCTCTAGGCTAGGGGTCTTGGTGTGGAAATGAACCAGGCCTCGCGGGATACCTGTGTGGATGCCCCACTTGCAGAAGAGGCTACTTTCCGAGAAACCGCTGGCCCCCATGATCTGCCCGATCACATGCACCTCAGCCATGGCCCTGGGAGGAAAAATATAATCACAACCCTGTGAGGTAGGTGTATTATCTCCATTTGATGGGGTGGGGGGGCGAGGGGGCGGGGAACTGAGCCTCACCAGGTAAAGGGCAGTACCAGGATTCCAAGCTAGCTTCGTCAAACCCCTGGGGCTGAGGTCTTGGCCACAGATCCTAATTGCCAACCCAGGAAAGCCTGGAAGAAATCAGGGAACATTTGTCTGGGGAGCCAGCATTTAACTCTGCGAGGTCTAAGAACTTCTTTGGGTTCCATTCCGCGGAAGGCCCCACCCACGAGCGCAAAATCCCCGCCTCCCGCGTTACGTCAGCACCCCCGACCCCGCCGCCCCCCCAGCTCCATAAGTCGCATGCGTTATGAGTTCAGGGCCGCCTTAGCCGCGCCTCTAGGCGCCGCGCATGCGTTATTCGTACCTTGGCGCCCTTAACGCTTAGGAGACGCGAACGCGGTAACGAGGTTTGTAGTTCGTGGGTTTGACTTGTCCTTTTCTCCGCGGGCGCCGACCAGGCTTTGCTCGCACCTCTCCCAGAACCTTCCTGGCTGCGAGAGATGGAAGCCGCAATACTTCTGGGGTCGCGCTCGCCTTGGGTTCCCTGGTTGTTGCTGGGGCAACAGCAGGCTCCTCCCCTGGCTTTGTACCCGCCCTGCGCGCCACTGATTGGTGCTAGCCGTCCGCGTTGGGGTGGGGTGAAGCTATGATGGACATTTTCCTCTTCTCGCTCCGTTTTGGGAAAATAGCGTCTCTTCAGTCGCGGCAAAGGGTTCCGCCATTTTGGGCGTGGCTAGGAAGCTGCCATCTTGAGTGTGGCTGGGGAAGTTTGAGTGTAGTTTCTCCTAGCTATCGTCTTTACCAAAAAAGCAAATCCCTCACCGCTCCGTGCTCCGCCCACCCCTCCTTGCTCCAACCCACCTAAGAGCTCTCTATGGTCTGGGATCCCAAATCAGAGACTTGAACCAGGACCAAGGGGGAATTCCTTCTATGACCTCTTGTACATCCCCTGCCTTGTAACTGGAAAACAAAGCCAAAAAATCACTCCTCATTCTGAGAGTGGAGAAGTTGGGAAGTGGGTTCCGCTTCCGTTTCAGAGTTCCGTTAGGCTTCTCAAGGTCCGATAAGTCCAACCTGCTTCTCGGAACTACTACCTAGTTCACTGTTACTGCTTGATTCTGAGCAAGGAGCGGTTGGAATAGCGAAGAGAAATGAGGAACTTGGATCCCCTTATTTGCAGAAAATCCTCTTTCCTATTGATTGATTTTTCAATAAAGAAATGGAGATGTTATGCCTGGATGCCATTCTAGATGCCATCATTTCCCGCATCCAGCCAGTCATCAGGTCGCGTCAGAGGGTCTCTGTCACCTAAGCTGGAGTACGGTGGCTCGATCACAGCTCACTGCAACCTCTTCTGAGCTCAAGGTCCTCGTGCCTCAGCCTCCCAGTAGCTGGGATCAGAGACATGCGCAATCAAGGCTAGCCAATTCTTTTTATTTTTTTTAAGAGATGGAGTCTTGCAGGTGGCTCAGGCCTGTAATCCCAGCTAGTCGGGAGGCTGAGGAAGGAGAATTGCTTGAACCGGGACCCAGGAGCTGGAGGTTGCAGTGAGCCGAGATCGCGCCACTGCACTCCAGCCTGGGCTACAGAGTGAGACGCCATCTCAAAAAACAAACAAACAAAAAAACAGATGGAGTCTTACTATGTTGCCCAGTCTTGTCTTGATCTCCTGGACTCTAGCTATCCTCCCAGTTCGCCCCCGCAAACTGCTGGGATTACAGACTGAGCCACCCAGCCTGGCCAACAGATACACATATTTAAAAGCTACCATTGGCTAGGCGCAGTGGCTCATGCCTGTAATCTCAGCCCTTTTGAAGGCTGAGGCAGAAAGAGCTCTTGAGGCCCGAAGTTCAAAAATAGCAAGACCCCATCTCTACAAAAATTAAAATAATGCATATATCTGCTAGTGAAATATTGCATTGAATTGTTTAATATAAATGTTATCCTATTGAAATGTTGCCCCTTCCTTATAATTTTGTTTTTGTTGTTGTTGTTTGGTTTTTTTTTTTGTTTTTTTTTTTTGAGGCAGACTCTCCCGATATCACCCAGGCTGGAGTGCAATGGTGTGATCTCGGCTCACTGCAACCTCTACCTCCCAGGTTCAAGCGATTCTTCTGTCTCAGTCTCCTGAGTAGCTGGGATTACAGGTGCCCACCAGTATGCCTGGCTAATGTTTGTATTTTCAGTAGAGAGGGGGTTTCACCATGTTGACCGGGCTCCTCTCAAACTCCTGGCCTCATGTGATTTGTCTGCCTCAGCCCCCCAAAGTGCTGGGATTACAGGCATGAGACACCTTTCTCGGCCCCAGCTACTTTTTGTATTTTTTTTGAGACAGAGTTTTGCTCTGTTGCCCAGCTAAGATTTCACTTTTAAATGATGTTTCTGGCCGGGCGCGGTGGCTCACGCCTATAATCCAAGCACTTTGGAGGCCAAGGCGGGCGGATCACCTGAGGTCGGGAGTTCAAGACCAGCCTGACCAACATAGTGAAACCCCGTCTTAAAAAAAAAAAAAAAAAAAAATGATGTTTCTTTCCCTTAAGCTGGAGCTGGGGAAACAAAACAAAACAAAAAGGTCTTGGCCATACGTGGTGGCTCACGCCTGTAATCCCAGCACTTTGGGAGGCCTAGGTGGGCGGATCATGAGGTCAGGAGTTCGAGACCAGCCTGGCCAAAATGGTGAAACCCTGTCTCTACTGAAAATA